>JAXGGA010004503.1:0-87649 GCA_038373865.1 Uloborus plumipes | reverse complement strand
TTTACTAAATATGAATGATAGGACTGGGGGGCTGTATAAAAATTTAAATTTCGTAACTCTTTCAAAATTTGATTTTTTGAAAAACATTGAATAGACCCAAAATTCCTTTCAAAATTTGGAGATTTTTTCCTAAATAAACTATATGCTTATCTCTAACGGTTTAGAAATTAGCTATTGGTCCACGATTGGAGTGGACACCCTGTATATACCTAAATACTTTATGTTCCCAAACCGGGGAGGAGGTGAGGATAGACATCCCCTTGAACCTTCTAAACGGCGTGCCTGCTTAATTTCTACGAAAAATGGAACAGTACGAGAGTGTCTCTTATTTCGCATTTGTGTTGTATAGTGTATCATTCAGAGGCATAACTCTCAACATTGCTTATTTTGTTGAACAAACTTCGAATTTTTTAAATCAGAAGCAGGTTAATAATGAGGGGGGGGGGGGGGTCGGACAACTATCCTTATGAGTTTTATGATATGCTTAAAGTCTGATTTGCCATTTGATCCTAGGCTCGTCAAGGAGCTCCCAGTCTATGAGGTCCCCGAAAATTATAAACGTTTAGATTTGATTTTAATTACAGTCAATTCTCGATCACTCGAATTTGAAGGGCTGAAAAAAACTTCGACTTATCGAAAGTTCGACTTATCATTAGTTTCGATTTCCAACATTTTAATAATAAAAACTTGGAATATTCAATTAATGTATGTTTAAGTGACAAGTTTAACTAATTAAAATGTGCAATATTTGAATTAAAACGTTAAGGCAAAAAAGAAAAATAAACCTTTATTTTCATACATATTTCATTCTTATGGAATAATCCGTCATTTTAAGCTGCATTGAGCAGTTTCGTAATTTAAAAAACGGTTAATATTACAGCTTTTTCACATTTCGTTCTTCCTTGGCAACAGATCCATTTTCTTCCATGGTTTGTATGTACTCTTCGTTGCAAACCTCAGTATTTTAATCACATTTCTTAACTTCATATTAAGGAAACTTTCTTTATCAACTGCTTTAAAAAAGTCGTTTTATAAATTTAATATTCACTATGCCACTGTTACGATTCACACAAAACTTTTAGAAAAATCAAACTCCTTACAGACTCAATAAGGGCAAACAGTACAGCAAGAGCCACCACAGGTGTTATTCTTTTATTGCATAGTGCTTCGTCAGAACTTCCTTTGACTTGAGATTTTCTTTGGTTGAATCCCCCCCCCCCCTCCAAAAAAAAAAGAGAAGAATAAATAAAAGTTCATGCTCTCACTTGAAAAACATTTCTGCTTTTTAACTATCAAATGTTTAGTCACCTCAAAAAAACTTCGAGTTAAGGGAAGTAAATTTCGAGATATGGAGGAAAATTATTATAAATTGAAGACTAAGGGATCGGGATCCAATAAGAAATTCGAGTTATCGGACTTCGAGTTATCACGAATTGTCTGTATTTATTATGATACTTACAAACACCCACAAGAATAACATAAATAGTATGAACACATCTAATTTTTGCTATTTAGTAGCATTTTTTGGCGTTGTTGCTTATATCCTAAATGTGTGTAGCTTATTCAATCACAAGAAATATGGAATATGCTGCCCGTTCTTCAAGTGCACTATACTGTTGTAAGTGTTGTGTCTGGCCAACTGTTCTGAAATTGCTAAATTGGTCCTATGTGTTGCATTTATCGCAACAAATTTAATGGCTTAATGGAAGTCTGTAGTAAATATATTAATCAAAATTTATTCAAATGATCAACTAATTTATTTATATTAATTCGACATTTTAACTTACGAATCTAACTGAACTAGAAAATTTAAAGTGGAAGAGATGACGACGTTTGATGTGATTCGCCTTATAAATTGCATAATTATAAATTTTGATTTTCCCCTTGAATCTTAAGTTTTTTTCCTTCAGGTAGTCTTTCTTTATATTCAAATTTCACAATTTATTTCGTACACCATGATACAAAGTTTCTTTCTTTCTGTTTTTCTTGTTCTGGGGTACTGCATACAATCCTATAATTTCATGATTTTGATGAAAATTAAATTTTTATTATCAGCCAAGCTTATTACTATTTTCTGAATTCCGTTATTTTCATACGACATTAAAAAAATAAAAAAAACATAATTTGCTTTTGCACGGTATTGTTGGTATACATCCCGTTTTTCTTACCAAGCATATCGGATTATTTATTTTGATTTTACACAAGCAGATGGCAGCACGATGCAAACATAGTATATGGGGAACTCAATAGATGGCACCACGAAAATTTAAACTTTTATTTTAGTTTATTTCAACAAAATCGTGTCTTGAGATGGATTGAACTACGAAACACAAAATGTATTCGTTTGGTAATTTATGCTCCGTTAATATCACGCGGAACTGAAGTCAAAAATTGCACTTTCAAAATCGTTTTCATTTTAGCAAGACATTTCGGATTTTTCACTAGCTCATGACATGAAATTTTTTTTTTCTTTTGATATGCTCCCTGCTCCTCCCTTTTCCCCTCCTCCTCCCCAGACCACTATATTTGAATAAACAACAAAATTACACAATAAATTACTAAACGTATTTTTTAAATCTAGAGACCAGTTCTGTTAGCTTGGTTTGTGCTAAAAAGTGGGATATGAATTACCTAAATGATTTGTTGATAAAAACATTCAAAAATTGTAGTTAATCTTAATATCTTCATATCTAATTTTATTCTAAGGCAGCCAATAAAATAAAAACTTAAAACAAAGAAAAAGCAAGCTGCGTACCGTTTATATTTTTTCTCATACTTTTCATTTAAATTTTATCACCTTCGTTAAAATTAATTTAAATATAACGATATTAAGATCAACTGAATTTTCGAGGACTAATCAAGAAATCATTTGTTCATTTTATTTCATTTTTGTGGAACCAATCAAGTTCATGGATATGGTCATTTTTTTTTAATTTTTAATTTGTTTTTTTATTTATTTATTTATTTTAATCTTCTATTTTGAATTTCTTTCATTTTGAAAGCTATTTGAGGTGAAACTTTCATTATAAAGGGAGAATATGTACTGTTTTACACTTATCTGCTCTAAATATTACAAGTTTAAGTACTCGAATAAAAAAAATGATAAAGTATGTTGTGGGAAAAAAGTATTTATAAACGTTTTTAATCTGCTGACATAACTAAAAGAAATCTCAGAAAACCTTGAAAATTTTCAAATATTTGTGCTTGTTAAAGTTCAGTCTTAAAACTCGTTTGTAAACTTTATTAAAGAATTAACTTCATAATTACCATTATTTTTCATTTTGTCAAGGATTGAAAATTGGAGTCCGTAGGAATTATGGCAGAAAAAGTTACTTAAGAAATGATCTTCAAAACATCGCCAGTATTATACTGTAAAAGCAACACTTTATTTTTTGCAGTGTAGTAGCCCAGTGTCAATCAGTTGGGAAACATCAGCAGCATCGATTATGTGATTGTCAGATCCAACAGTGTTATTTTGTTACATGCATTTATACAGACACAATTTTAACTTTTAATTTACAAATAATGCTATTTTCGCCTGAAATCTTTATTTGGTAAATTACATATATTGAATGTGTAACTGTGCTAGATATAAATAGGGAAGAAACCCTTTCTGATCAGATTTTAAAAATTTTAAGTGTTGCTATTTTTTATTGGTGTTGCAAAAATTACCACTTTAACAAATTTGTTGTTTGCAAAAATTAGTGTATGGTTTCCTATTTTCTTTTCCTGTAAGTAGTTTTAAAGTAGAAAAAGAAGAAAAAAAAGTAGTGAAAACATTCTGTCTATTGATGACAATGTGTACAAAAGTTTGTTCTTTTGAAATTTAGCAGTTACGTTTTCACCAGTAAAAAAACTCACCAGTAATAAAACGCCCCAGATCAGTATTAAGTTCAAAATCATTTTCTCGAAAAATTGTGTGTTGTCCAATCAATTGGGCGAAGTCCACGTCTTTTTTGGTCAGTTTCGGTTTAATTTCATTATTTTTTTCATTTATTCTGATTTAATAAAATAAGTGAGGAATTTGACACGTCAGTATCAAAGTCTTGTGGATTCATTTTCGGAATCATAAGTATTTGTAAACTTGCCAATCTTTTCATAATTTGCAGTTTTATTAGTAGACATATTCAGTACTTTCTTACAATGTTTCTCGCTTTACGTTCTTCATTTTATTGTTGTGCAAAAAAATACTTATAAGAGGGTTAATAATTTGATCATGATATTTACAGTAGAGCTCCGCTCTTCCCAAATTTCGATTTATCAGAAGTGATTTCTCTTTTCAGAAATTATATTGAGAAATTTACGGGAAAAGATTTAAATGCATTAAAATTTTTGCTCCATTTTGAAAGTACTACTATACCAGGGGTGACCTCCAAGAGCAATGGCAACCCTTCAATACTACAAAATTCAAAAGAGCAAAAAATACTCTAAAAGTGAAAAAAACTTCTGAATTCGCCCCCCCTCCAAAAGTTTTAGGGCTAGACTTTTCCCTAATACTTTTTTTTATATTTGTTTGTTTTAATAAATAGAACAGTGATTTTGGTTGCATGTTATCTCTTCTCTACTAATAATAAAGATGAAGGTTTGTCTTTCTTTCTTTCTTTCTTTCTTTCTGTCTGTCTGTCTGTCTGTCTGTTACGCGCGTAGCGCCAAAACCGTTCGGTCGATTTTCATGCCACTTGGCACAAAATTAGTTTGTAGCATGTAGTTTTGCACCTCGAAGCTATTTTTCGAAAACTCCATTTCGTTCTTTTTCTATTCGAATTCTTAGTGAAAATTCGATAAAATAGAAAAGAAATATTTCATACACATTTTCAAGTCTTATGTCATTCGAAAGCTTGAAATTTGCTGCACAAAATGAAGTTTTTTCGAAGTTTCTACGATCATCAGGAGAGCTGTAACATTTGTTTTTAGAATCCCGGAATTCAAGGTTTACCTTCAGCAAAGCAAGCCAAATGAATTCTAAAATAGTTAAGCTCGAGAATAAAATTTGTTTGAAAACAAATATGAAATGAAAGATTTTATCAATGGAAATCAACTTTTCATGTTGTTACCATGGTTACGTGTTCATACTTATTTTTGTTTCGTTCTTTTTCCAGCGTTGCCAGACGTAGTATTTTTGATACTACGGTAGTATTTTTTCGGATTTGGCGGATTTTTTTTTTTTTTTTTCATTTTCATAGATTTCGCATTTCAGCAATATCGATTTTGGCAACGTTTGGAAATAGTAGTAGGCGCGTCTATCGCCCATTAACGAGAAAGGGGTACTCAAAGCACAAAGATTAACCAAATATCGTATAAATTGCGACATTGCAACGTTCTTTTTAAAGTGTTTCATTTCGGAAACTGTATTGTTTTGCTTTTAAAGCTAGGAAAGGAAATTTTCTTCTTCTTTTAAATTTTGGTAAGATTTCTGTTGGTTTCTGTGAGCAACAAAATTGTTCTTATTTTCTCTTTTGGCTTATTTTTGTGCATCTCCCCTTGGGGTTTCATTTGAATGACACAATGGGATGCTTTACCCCTTTTATGGAGTAAATCAGTGTTAATTTCAATGCATATGCATTGGCGCGACCACTTGGCAATATATCGCCAAGCCTTTGGTCGCCAAGTATTTGTCGCCAATTTGGCGATTTTTTAAAAAAAATTTTTGGGGGGTTCAATTTGGCGCTATTGGCGATATTTTGCGAAAAATCCACTGAATGATGTTAAAATCGGCGATATTTAGGAGATTAATCATTGCAAAACATTTTTTTGCATTGTTTCGTGGCAAACTAGGGATATAAATGTTTGAATTGTTATCTTGCTCCCTCCAAGCACTATTTTAGCACTTAAGGCATCTACTAAGAAATGTACACGTAAACGGAAGTAGTGCAGGGCCCATACCAAATTTTTATATCATACCTTGAAGGAATTGTAGATTAATTATAACTAAAATAGAGTATTTTTTCTGCTATATCAATTATTTTACAAATGAACTTTTAATTTTATACCACGGGCAAAGCCGTGCGGGTACCGCTAGTATTTAATATGACACTTTTAATGCTTTTTTTTTATTTGCATATATAATGATATTACTTTTAAAATGTTCTGATTGATTCAAGGACTTATCCAGCTTCTAGTTCAGGAAGTTGTCATTTTCATAAAGGTAGGGGTCAAGGTACAAATATTGTGCAAAAAATGGGGGTAAGACGAAATATAAATCCAAAAAGTGTAGTGGTTTACGCTATGTTTGGTAGTTTGAAGGAGGAGTCATGACCCGCTGGATCCGCGCTTGGATTGATTAAAGTTCTTTTCGTACGATATTAACTGGAAAAAAAACCATCTGAAAATATAGTTTGAAATCCGTGTAAAGCAGAAATTTTTAGAAACATGGAGTATTTAAGAGAAGAACGCGTAATTTCGGAACTGTGGAAAAAGAAAGAAAAATTTTGTTCCAAAACTGGAAGCCATTGATTTCGAAGACATTATTTTGTCAGGTATTAACTACCCCCCCCCCTCTTTTTTACAGCAATGGCAAATTGCTGTTTATTTCCATTTTCGAACTCAGTTGTCGTGTAATCCCTTTCTCTGATTGGTCTCAAAGTCTGCTACCGAATGCGTCCCGATACTCCACGCCTCCACGGACGTCCAGCGACCCCTACTCCTTTTAGTGGTGGCGCCCATGTCCTGAACTCACACACATATACACTTATCGCAACTTTTCATTGCAAAAAAACATGAATTCAAGATGTCAACATTCAATTAAAATTTGTTTTCTTTTAATACGTGAAAAAATAAAGGGAAGATAGTTTACAAATCCCTTTTTTTCTTTTCTTTTTTTTCTCATAAGTTAAAGAAGAAAATTGTGTAAATGAAAATAATGGCTTTAGCTTGAAGCGTTCAGAAAATTATCAGCTTCCTCTCCTTTTCTCATTATCTCTTTTTTTTTCCTTTTTTCTTCAGCAATGAAAAATTGTTGAGTGTGGTCCCTCTTTCAAATTGGCAGTCTGCCAATGTTACTCACCACACGGCCCCTGCTCCGCTTACGCAGGGACGTAGATTACCTATCGCAATTCATCATTGCGAGAAACGCAGTTTGAATTCAATATGTCAAAATCCTTTTTTTTTCATCACATCTTCAACATTTGCAAAAAAAAAAAAAAAATAATTAAAAAAAATAATAAAACTTCGAATGAAAAAAATAAAAATGTTAAATAAACATGGAGTTTTATCTGTGTTTTCATACATCAATCCATCAATGCATCAACGATTCAAAAACTAAACATTAATGCCGTATTCCCTCTTCTATCCTGTGATTTAGTTCCATATATGCATTCTAGATGGCGACATGTGTTCAGTTGTTTCAAAATTACTTGAATCCATAAATATCCTGGATGTTGGAAAAAAGTTTTAAAATGTCATAATTTTAAAAGCACTTTTCAAATTTCTTTTCTTGCCGATGTTTTAAAGACACTTCCTGCGTTCTTCTATTGATTTTTTCTTCTTTATGAGAATCGCCTGAGCTTTCAAAACAAACATTTTGAAATGTCGTCTGTTCGAAAAGCACTTTTCAGCTAAAAAGGTTCTGAAATACAACAGGTTAAGACATTTGTTCTTAGCAATTGCTTTGGGACATGTTTCGGCTTTTATGCCTTAAGAGACAGCTAAGAAAACGTGAAAGGAAATGTTCTAACTATTCCTTTCAAAGAATTTTAAGAAAAGTTTTCAATCTAAAAGGTTTTAACATTTAACTGTTGAGTATTTTGTGAAAGTTCTAGTGCAAAAAAAAATTGTTTTTACACAGTGCTTCACACTTTTCCACTTACATTCCAAACTGTTTGTTTCGGAAAATTAATTTTCTCTTGCAACCTTGATTTAAAGTAGCTTAAGCAAAAAAGTCAGAAAACGGGCAAGAATTTTCTGTTTGTTATTTGATTTTGGAAAAAATTAATTTTGAAAATATTACAAGCATTAGTTTACGAATTGAACATTTTTAATCACTGATACTGCACTTGTATGTGATTTTACAAGTAGTCCTTTTTAATCTATTTCAGCGAAAGAAAAGAATAACAAAATAATAAATAATTTACCTAAAATATAAAATGATGCATTATGTTATTTTATTTACATCATTCTCACAATTACTATTATTGTTAGCATAATATTATTACTGTTACTACATTGAAAAAAAATTGAAATTACTACAATCAGTTATGTAATTTAACTATCCATTTTCCTACTATAGTTTGAATAAAAACAAAATACGAATTCTAGATTACAGATCTTTTCATCTTCGCATTTATTTTCGAAATGAAAATCAAGAGAAGAATTTTCGAAAAAATGTTTTATTTTGGTTCCACTTTTTGGAAATTGGAGAAGTACTCAGGGCCTGATCATGCAAAAGTGTTGTATTGGTAAGCTTTGGTCCTCCTCACAAAAAAATTAGCACATTTTTTAAATAGTTGTATCCGAAAAGAGGGTAAAAAGAAAGAAATTTAACCCATTTTGGTGTCTCTCAAATTGGGGTAACTAGGCCCACGGACCCATCACAGGACCGTGTGTTAATCAGACCTTAGAAGTACTTTGAATGTATTGGTTATACCAACTTTTTTCGAAATGGCTTTTTTTTTTCTTTTTTGCTTTTCTTTTCTTTTTTTTTTTACATTATTTTTCTGACGATTACCAAGTTGTAGACATTTTTTCTGGCATGAAGCGCTTTGTAATTTTTATTTAATTTTAAAAATTTATGTAATTTTAATTAATGTTAAGAACGCGCATTATTTTTCACAGAAAAAATAAAATATAATTTTTTTTTTTTTTTTGTGTTGAAAGTTTATCGCAACTGACATCATATTGCGGCTTATTTTAATTTATCAATCATTCTGCATATTGCTGCTCCCCAAGGGCGGATACAAGGGAGGGGCAATGGGGGCGATCGCCCGACCCTCGATGGACTCTTCTCCAGCAGTTTTTAGATTTTGAAGTTAAAAAAGGCATTCTGCATATTGCTGCTCCCCAAGGGCGGATACAAGGGAGGGGCAATGGGGGCGATCGCCCGACCCTCGATGGACTCTTCTCCAGCAGTTTTTAGATTTTGAAGTTAAAAAAGGCATTCTGCATATTGCTGCTCCCCAAGGGCGGATACAAGGGAGGGGCAATGGGGGCGATCGCCCGACCCTCGATGGACTCTTCTCCAGCAGTTTTTAGATTTTGAAGTTAAAAAAGGCAATTTTCGTTGATCTTTGATGATATTAAGAGAAAAGGGTGCGGGGATTCGGGGCTCTGATCTGGAAATTTTTCGAAATGGCGACCAAACATTTTTAATCAACATGTGTTAACAAGGATGCATAGAAAAAAATTGGGCAAATAAGAAAAAAAATCAATCTCCCCTCCCCTGGACCATTTCTGGATCCGCCCTTGCTGCTCCCTGATTTATTTCGGGTAAATTCCTACTTTAGGGTCCGGGTTTGGCGATTTTTTTCAGACTGTGGGTAGAATTAATAAATGGTTGCCAGAAAACCATAAATCTAAATTAGAAACCATAAATCTAATGGTTGCCAGATTTAATAATTTATCGCCGGATCTTAAACTAGGATTCATCCTTATTTCGCACTGAAACTACTATTCCCTTGAAGTTTTACTTTTCTTCATTGTGATAACTTGATTTCTATACAGAAAAGCCAAGAGCATATTTATGTACTTAGCTCCTCCACATTCCATATATGCACCCCTCCCTATTCTAAAGAACAGAAATATTTTTAAATGAATTGGTTAGTCAAAAAAAAAAAAAAAATATATATATATATATATTTATTTACCATTTCTTTCCCTCAAGTGTCACAACTGTTTTAACGTAATTAATTTTTTTTATATTGCGATTTAATTTGGTTTAATAGAGTATTTAATTGCCTCACACAATTAATTATCGCCTCCATTTCTGTAAAATACCATTATTTATTGACAAATAGCAACACTGGCGCCAAAATGTATTGGCGCCGCGGTCCTGTGGGTTACAAGTCACCTATTTTATCCAGTTTTAAGGAAGTTGTGAGATTTTAGTTGAGAAACAAAAGGAGAAACTTTGTTTTGAAAACCGAGTGAGGTGATTTAGAATGTTCACCTCCGTGATCTTGAAAATCAGGTATGGAAGTTGATCTAGGAATAGAAGCTTCCATGCTTTTATGTGCTTAGCATGTGCAGAATGTTATAACGAGAAGCAAATTTCGCTGATTTTTTATTAAGTTCCTCATCTCCGTGAATCATTTGTCAATATCTTTCTCACGGAGGTGAGAATAAACGATGGAGATGAATTTCATTAACTTTAGATATCAACCAAATTGTAAATTAGTAATATATTCTCAAGTTTACTTCTTTGGGATACTGTTTAAATATTCACAATTTTTTTCACGGCAGTAATTATTAATTTTCTTGTAATATCACTTCAGTGATTCTAATTATTTTTATGTTTTTATTTACTAACTAGCTGTTGTGCCCGGTTTTGCTCGGGTTTTAAATGCAACAAATAGTTAAGAAAAATAACAGTAAAATATCTTTTTTTAGCAAAAAAATGAAAAAAAAAAAAAAAAAAAAACAGCACGGCGCGGCGATTAAAAAAAAAAAAAAAACTTTCTTATCTATTTTTTCTTTTTACACACGTTTTCAATTTCTTTAACAGGGGCAGACGATATTTTTATTCCCTAATGATATTTCAATTTACTGCATGTTTCACACTGATTATTATTATTCATCCCTCCTCCTCGAATTTCTTTAGCCAGAACTGATTGGGAAAATAAAATGAAGGTGTAGAGTTACAATTCTATTGAAACTGGCTGGAGAAAAGAAAATATTATTCTCTGGCACTAATGGCAAAAGCAATTTAAGAATTTTGCTTTTGTAGCACTCAGGCCAAAATGGCAACAGATAGAAATAATTAATGAGATTTTTTTCACGCGCAGACGATCGTCGATTTTCAATTAAAAATTAAATTCCCCTTTCTTTTAAAAGCCCGTATCTTTTTTCAGGGTGGAGATATCGATTAGTGGGTTTGAAAACCTTAGGAAGGAAACTTTCCTAAAAGGTATTTTTTGCGTTCTTTCGAATGAGACCAAGATCGAGAAGCTCCGATAAGTGTTTCGCTGGATAGAGCCATTTTAAAGTCCTTTATTCGAAATTCGAACGAATCGGTACTCTTTTCCCTCTCAAAAACCACCCTATGATCCTTCCCGGGTGCCCAAGTATCGCCTCCATTACCGTAAAATAACATTATTCATTGACAGATTGCAACACTGGCGTCAAAATGTATTTCAAATGTTACTAGTCAAATTTCGTCCAGATCCGACGTAAACTGTGGATTTGTATAAGGTACACGTACACATATATATATATATTCTTTGTTTTATTTATATGGATCATTTATACGGATAAAACACTTGGAATTTAGCAGGGCCATTCTTTATGGTCACTTTTTCTAACTAAGAGTTTCATGTAAAAATGAAAAGGAATAAAAAAAAAATGGAAACATAAGGTTATGAAAAGGAAAAACATTTTACCTCAAAAATTACACATTCTGCAGATTGCCCCCTTTAACTTATTTATGAAAAATGTGTAGTTTGTTTTTATTAGCGTTAATTGATTTTTCAAAAGGCACACTTTTAAACAAACGTTTGCTTGTTTGTATGTCAAAAGATTTGTTTTCCAGTAAATTCATGTATCTCAGTTTCATTTATATGGTGTTTCAATTAGCTGATATATTAATAAGGGTTGTGGACATCTTTTTTGGAATCAAACTTTCAGATGGATTTTTCTTACGTTGACGACGTAAAAGATTTTTCTTGGGTGAGACGAATTAAGGCATAAACAATAAATTATTAAGAGAAGTTACTTTCCGTCTCTTTTAATGAATATCGCCAACTTTTTTTCACCTTTTTTATCTCCCCCTCTCTCATGTAGTTTTTTTTTTTTTTTTTTTTTTGACTAAATATGCTTGGTATATGTTATTATTTCCGTATTACTTAGCTTGAAGATTGCTTTTTAACAGAAATATGTAATTAGTTTTGTTTGGAATTTTAATTTTGTTTACATTTTGGCTGTTCAAATGAATAAAAGTTGTTTTTTTTCCCGCGATTTTTTTTTTTTTTTTGGCCATGATTTATTTAATTTTAAATTTTGCTCATTTCTGAATGCGTGTTTTTGAAGAATGCTTTGTTTTTGAACTAAAACGTCTTAAACTCATATAAAACCAGCTTTTACCAACATAGAGTCAGAAAAAAGCCAAATTCCGTTTCATAATAATCGTTACAGGAGTTTTCAATGTTTGGCATTTTCTTAACAATTTGAATATAGCAATAAATTTATAATTAAAACCCCTTTTGCTGTGTATTAAATTTATTTATAGCACCGAGTAATATTCCCAATGTTTGTGTTGGTGACAAACATGAACGTAAATAGCAAATTAATGTTATGCATTCATTTTTATCAAACTCTGTCTCCAACGTTCCTGTTTTTTTTTCTAAAATATGTCATCCCTTTGTACATATTCAACAATGTTAAACTTAACAAATTATGGGATGACGTATGTGAAAATTTACAAAGCCACTCACATGGGTAAACATTCAATTTTGGTATATACTTGAGAAAAATAATTTTGGTTAGTAATAAATTGAAATAAAAATCTAAATAAAATATTTACATAAAGGTTGCAAAAAAAAAATTAAAAAAATCATAAAAAAATGAAAATCAAAATAAAAATAAATAAAGGAATAAACAAATAAAATAAATAAATAACAAAAAATAAATTCAAAAGAAAAATAAATAAATAAAATATTATAATTAAAAAGATATATAAATAAATAAAAAAAAATGAAGAAAAAGGTACAGTTAATAGTATTAAAATTAAACAAAAAGATCCGAAAAGAAACTACTCGTGGTCTATTAGAAAAGAAACAAGAGCAGTAATTTTTTTTTTTGCTGCAGGAAACGACCAATGTTCATGTTGGCGTTAAAAAGAAAAATTGCACTGTTCATATTGGCGTTAAAGAGGAAAATTGCACTCTTAATGTTTTCTATGTTTTCTATATAAGCCAATGACTAACAAAACAAAAACCAAGACACGGTCATTTGAATCTTTTCTACTTTATTTTCACCACCAAGTTTCTATAGAATGTTACATAAGATCCACAATACTACAAGGAATCAGAAGAGAGATGATCTCTTCGAACCAAAGCAAAAACAGATTTACAATATGTACACATAAGATAGAAACACCGCACAGGACGGGTCACTAATAATAACACTATTAACTACAAGACAAAACACTAATAAGACAGACAGAACAGGCGAGTTCGCTTGTCTCTCACATAATTTACTACGGCGCCAGGAAAACAGATTTTATGGAGATGGGGGGAGTTCTCTTCTCAATGGTTTCTTCTTTGATGAGCATAAATTATGTTCATATGCTGGTTGCAAAAAATATTCAAAAGTAATATTTCAGTTGCAGTTACAGTTAGTCTTTAGTTTCTCTGCAATTAGTAGTGAGCTTTCTTGAAGGCGTAGGAATGCGTACATTAGTTCGTTTTCGCATCTCACGCTGATTATTTTGTTTCACAATGGGACAGCAGACTTCTTTGGATTCAGTCACATTTAATCACAAAAAATCTTTTTTTAAATGAAGGTTTGCTTATTTTTCATTTGTCTTGCAATGAAATTATTTTACATTGATGGAAAAAGTAGTAAAAACAGTGCTGGAGTTGATGAACAAAGATCTTGCAACAATGATAAAAAACCAAACATGGAACTGTTCGAAGAAATTGGCGAATTTATGCCAAAATTAGCAATATTGCATGTTAAATTAAACTCCAAAGAAAAAAAAATCGCCAACTTCGCCAATAGCAGTGCCATATTTAGTTTGTAATGCCTATGAGGTAATTTTTGATACAGACAGTATTGTGATTAATAAAAACATATACAAATAAATAAAATTCATGATTACTGGCAGTGTGGCAGTTTTGTGAAGTATTATTTTACAAATGTAACTGCAGTTTTACAAAAAAAAAAAAAAACTCAGTAAATAGTTATTTGAAAATCACCGGAATCAAGATTTTTTCAATGATTAAAAAAATATATCTTGGCTTATTTTTATAGGATGAACATTTGGCACTATAAAACAATTGAATTAAGCAATAAACGAAAATTAATCTTTTTTCTTTTGTAATTAGAATGCGAGTTAGAAAAAATATTATTTTGAATACAAATAAATATTTGATTAAAATGTCATTAAAAATACTTTTAAATCAGCAAGTGAGAAAAAAAAAAATTCCATTTTATACTCGTAAATTAATTAATTATTAAAGAAAATGTGCTTGGTTCTCTAATAATACTAGCTACTTTGAAAATATAATAATTATTTCTGATTTAAAAGTATGAAACGATTTCTTATACTTTTAAGAAAAGCTCTCGTATTTTCATATCAAATATAAGACAAAAAATTATAAGTTTTAAATTATGGCATAGTGACAAAACTAATTTTATTGCTAAACAAACAAAAACTCCTTAAACCATAATCGATGCACATCATTTAAAAAGAATTCAAAGTCAACACCGGTTGTAAATTAAAAATCACATAAGAGCATATAATAAAATTTTAGAAAAAAGATTATTTTTATATATACAATAATCAAACCGGTATTCAGTATTGCACGTATCATAACAAATTATTCAGGTAAGTCTTTGCGTTTTGCAAAATAATATTCCTACTGTAACCTAAATCTAAATAATTTTAGTTCTCATGAAGCTCTCAGTTACAGATACCTTTTCAGGGTGCAAAAACACATAATATAGTGAACATTAAATTGTTATCTGAAATAAAAATAACTATTTTTGTCATATTCTAGGCTAATTTAGTCTAATTTTATGAAATTCCGTCATTAAAAGCCATTGCCTCTCAGCAATCTATTAGCCCCTGTTATTTTTTTCACTGCAATGACAGTTGTTCTATGGTGCAAACAATCTTCAACTAGCATCATGAAGAGAGGAGGAAAAACTCATCGTACAATTTGAATCGTTAAGCTCAGCGCATTGTATATTGCTGTTATGTTACGTTATTTTACTCGATAGAGTTGTTTGGCGTGTTATTTTACGCGTCATTTTTTTTTAAATATTGTTTAATTTAATTGGCCATTTATTTTATGTTGCACTGGAACGTTTTTTACTTATTGTACGTAGTATTTTACGCTTTAATGAATTTTAATGGCTTTATTTATTTAGTTATAGCGGATAATTTTACATAATTTTAAATGGAGCTTTTATTCCTTTTCATTGGCTTGTTTTGTGTAAATATGAAAACGGCAAATTAAAGTTTGATGCTGTCAATTTTAGTAGTTAGCGTGCACTTTGACCAAACATATCGGAAATTATTAGTGGTTCATTCAGTTGTAGAATGCAACGCCTCCTTAAGTACTAAATGCCTACTGCATTTGCCTCAAAAAGGAATCCAACTGTTCGGGTCAAAGCGCTACCTAACGGCCTGCAGCAATTGGTGATGGATCCAAGCAATATTCAAATTAAATTTCTGATTGGTCATTTTTTAAATTTAAATTTAAAAATCAACCAATTGTTAATTTCTCTGTCAGTTTCTTCACATTGAAGATCTTCGATAGATGGCGGTGCGTGCTGAACAACGGGCGAATTTTTGCTCTGTGTTGGAAACCAGAAGTCGCCAACCAGGAAATTGTTGTTTATTCATTATTTCGATAACGTGTAGTTATTCTACAGTCTAGACCCAAATTCCAGGAAAACCATGAGGTTAAAAATTATGCGATAATTTATCTATATTGTCAGTTAAAATTTAAGCCTTTATTTTAGGGCTCAATATTGCTGTTGAGGCTACTTCATTGCACCATATTCACAACTGAAACAAAACTTTTGCTCTGATAAGAAGCAAATGTGCACGAGTGATGAAACTTAATGATAAATTTAGTTAAATGTTTCAACAGCGTAAATATAAAAATAAAATATACCTCTGAAGTTTAAAACGTATGATAAAAGAGCATAATGCATGCAACAGTATGTTGTGCTTAAAGTTGCAAATATATACAATTCAGTAAATTTTGTAACAATAAACATTTTTTTAACAATAGAAATGACATTCGATATGTTTTCAGTTAAGCCTTTTTGTTACACATAAATTTCAGATACATAATGCATATAATTTAGTGATACGGTATGACAAATGGAATTGTACAACCATAAATTCTTGCAAAAATGTTTGATATTTGTGGTGGCATTAAACTTTAAAAATAAATTAATAATCAAACAATTATATAAGCGAAAAAAAAAAGAAAAACATCAGACTACTGAAAAAGTTTTGCTAAGTACTGTTTTTGATTAACACAAATTATACTATACACAGAAATTGCCGATTGAACATACGTTTACGGGTGAAACATTGCAGCGCCAAAGGTACTCCAAGGGTGACACTTGGCTGCCTATGGCACCTCTATGGCACCCTCAAGAGGCACCGCTGGTGCTGCAACGTTTCTCTCTTTAAGGTACTATATACAACCAACAGTTTTAAGTGTACCTCATTAAATATTTAAAATACAGACCAAAGAGGGAAATGCAATTTTGTTTTGAAATTACTAATTATACTATACTGCAACTTAACTGGACACTGAACAACGTCACTACAGGCGGAGCCAATGAAAGCTCACAAGCAGTCAGCGATCTCCTCTAATTTGCCAAGTAGGCTGTGACGTTTTATCTAGCTCATTTTTCATAGGCTAACGTCACGCAAACGTCACGCTGACGTCACGATGTTGTTGTCAAGAAACGTTGCTGTCTAGTATAGAAGAATACTAATTTAAGTTTAAAATTCTTCTTCTGAAAATTGCAAAGAATTTTCATTATTACTTTACTCGTTCTGTTTAATTTGGAGCAAAACGTGATTATGCCGAAATAGGGGAGCAGAAACAGCAATATAGCTTTTAAAAATAGCTAGTTATTGAAAATTTTAACATGTAATTGATGAGGCGTAGCAAGAAATTTCTCAAAGGGGGGTTCCAAGCTTAAAATAGCCTGCTGCTTAAAAAATTGGCTAGCGTTTGACTTTAATTTTGCATACACAGTCGCAAATAAATAAAATTCATTAGATTGTGAAAAACAACATTAAACATAATATAATAACTTAGTTGTTGCATTTTGTATTTTGTTAATATTTTATCATAGGAAAATAATTTTGAGCTTCAAAGACGTGGGCAACATCCCCTATACCAAGTCAGTGATGAAAAATGGAAAATCAATCTCTATTAAATTAAATATTACAATTGACATTTACGCTGGTACCAAGTGTTTACAGTACATTTTGGAATAAAAATATAGAATTGCTTAGAAAATCCACAATATTGCCTTCCCACATCAAGCCTGTGGCTCTCACAAAAGTTAATTTCAAACGAAAGACGTGCACAGTACGTACAAGTATACAACTTTGGCTTTGACAATACACTGTACATATATATTTCGCTTGTGAGCATTGTATTATTACATCAGACTTCACCAGGACTAAATGTGAATGAAGTGCAACATCAAATAATAGGACATTTGTTCTTTGCCATGATTATTCACCATGCTAAAATGAGATGTACAATGTACATAGATGTGGACGAGTCCTCTTCGTCTTTCAGTTTGTGTTAGAAAGGTTTGCAAACTACAAATTTTGAGTTCTTTACACGAAAAAAAACACATTTATGCATGTTCAATCGTTTCTTTATACATAGGTGAAATAAAAATATATTGCCCCTCAGTTACAAAAGGCTAACAGACTTTCATAGGTACTTGCGCATTATTCCATGGAGCAATTTCCCAGAAGCAAAATTCGTCATTGGAACGGTAGATCGTCAATGACAGAGTTGCCAAACTTGCTCAAAAATATTTCGGATCATGATTTTTGGCGAGATTTTATGATCTTAGTTTTCATCTGGCGATATTTTTGGTTTCGATGAAATTGGTGAAAGGAATAATACGATAGTAACCTTTTACAAAACGGCAATTTAGAAAGAATAGAGTTAGAATATTTTATTTCAAAGTACAATTTTCTGTTTAAATAAATTTATGCCTAATTATTGTAATGCAAAATAAAAGAAAATACTAAAAACTTAACTAGGAATTTGCATTCATACTTTTTTGCTGTAAGATTGTTATTCTAGAAAATCAATTATATCATAACAAAGATTGTGTTTTAGCAAATGTATTCTTGAATATGATTTCAGCTTCTGAAACGTTTAAGAAAAGCGTTAAGTGATTAGGGTAAAATATTTTTTCAAAGGATAAAAAAAGAGATGGAGGAAATCTAGATTTTTTGGTTGCTGAAGGCAAATAGTTATTAGTTCGGCAGAAATCTGAATTGTCTTATAGTTTCAATTTAAAACAATCTCAATGGATAATTTCAACCTAAAGCATTTTTGTTGCAGTTTAAATTACTTTACTTTCCTTAAAAGTAAGGAATATGTAAAAAGAAAAAAAAAAAAAAAAAAAAAAAAAAAAACGGTGAAAGGTAAACACTTTTACTTAAACTGGTAGTAGATTGCCAAATCATAGTTAATTGCCCTTCCAAAAATGTTTAACAATCATCCTTTGTGTTTAAAGCTTCGAACGATAAAGAAAATTCTCTACTTTATGTATTATTGCAAAGCATTACACAAAACCAATTAACTGCAAATTTATGTTCCACTAACTTAAATTGCTTACTGCTGAATTTTGGATGCATCAAATTTGAACTTTTAAAATTAATAACCAACGAAACCTCCTTTGATGTCTTTCCATGCCCTTTCAAATCAGCAATGTTTTCAACAAAATATGAAAGACGGTATTTACAAAAGTACTTTTCAACAAATATATCACAATTTTTTTTCCAATAAAACGACTCAATACACAACTTATAAATACTGATCGAATGAATCATTTTCTGCAGAAATTCTTCGGTGAAAATCATCGATGATGAAGAAATTAATCGAAATGCACAACTTCTTGCACGATTCTTTTGGTTTGAAATAAATAAATATGTATTGTACATAGTCACACATAATACTTTTTTTGATGTCCATAGAGTTCTGTAGGAATGCCCTGAGAAACAACACTTTTCCTATTGGAGAAATGGGACATCGAAGTTGAACAAAAGCAGCTCGCTAGAGGTGTAGTAGTGATTTAAGTGTATGGATCAATGTATACAGCTAGGACTGGAGGCAGTTCCTTAAGTTTTAGTTGAGTCCCATAGCTCAACTGAAGCAACAGAAATGTCTACTGAGATCTTCAGCAACTTCTTCCGATGCTTTAACACACTGTGAAAAGAAGAAAAAAATATTTTAGAGATGTGTAAAAATTGAAGATAAATAATATATTGCATTTAACAGCAAAGTTGAATAATTTAATTAGTTAACTTCATTTCAATATGTGTTTGCATTTTTCAGAAGTATTTATGTGTTCATTTATTTTTCCAGATATCTACACTGCAAAAAAAAAAGCTTGTTGTTTTTACAGTATAATACTGAAATCAGAGGTTTCAGTTTATTAGTGTAAAAGTGTAAAATTAGCAATTTTACGGTTAAATACCATAAAATTAGCTGTATTACTGTAAAATCAGCAGTGTAATACTGGCAGCAGAGGTTCCAGTTCAATACTGTAAAATGCACATTAATAAACTATAAACACCAGCAATTTTACAGTTTATTGCTGTAAACTAGCAATTTCACAGTTTACGTCTGTAAAATTAGAAATTTTACAATATATTAAAAAAAAGCAACAGTGTGATACTGGCAGCAAAGATTCCAGTTTAAAACTGTAAAATTACTACAAAATTAGCTGCATTATACTGTAAAAAAAATCTTTTTTTTTTAAGGCGTATACGAAGGTAATTTCAACTAATGAAGACTGCTAAAGACATAAATGAAATAAATAAATAGTCCAGCTAGACTTTAAAATAATAGAATTAGAGAAAATGGTGGATAAGTTGAAGCAAAGCTAGCTTGGTAACATTTGTAACGGCGTGATCAGACTCTTTTTCCCCTTCACAATGTTGGTAACGGATCTAGGTTATATTAGTCAGGAATTCAAGTTATACCGTGTTAGTTATGCCGATAACTAGAAAATAATATGCTTAATCAAGCATATAATAATGTGAATGTTAACAATATGCAAAATAATAGTGTAGCTATTAGAATAAAATATAGTAATAGTAAACCATAAATAACAAAAACTCATATTAAGTTTTTGTTTATTAATATTAACTGTACTGTAAAGTGTGCAATTTTCACACTAAACGAAAAGTAAAATGATGAGTAGGAAAACTATGCGTACATCAGAGGGGTGAGGAGCTGGGGAGTTGTCTATGTAGCTTACATTTCTTCGAAAATTCACATCAACATGTATACATTTTACGTAGCTTTAACTTAGCATATCTTGAATGTATATACTAATCTCAACAATCAGTATCTCGGATAATCATAATTATTTATTCCTTAAAATTAACTGCTTGTTTATACATTTTAGTACTATCAATTATTCATTTTCAATGATTTTTTTTTTTTTTTTTTGCATTTAAAATAAAATACGATCTGCACATCGCTTTTTTCGGATTTTGTCTTCAATTTGTGGGTTGCATATGGAATCGTTTAGGGTGAAACGCCTGAAACACCAGCGGCACTTCCTGAAGGGTGCCATTTGACTCCCTATGGCACCCGGCGCCATGGGAAAAAAAAATTGGCATATATAGTCCAGTTTTAACAGTGTAGCTTTCAATTTTTCTTGTATAAAACATATTATTTGTTGTGACACATTGGTATTTGTTGTGAAATTCAGATTCCAATAACCAGCATTGAAGAATTTAAAATATTTTCAAAGACAACGAAAGTGTTTCAAAAACTACTAAAATATTTGCTGAGAAAATATGACGTTAAAAAGCACCACCAGTCTGCTGACAAGACATATCTTACTTTCGGGTGTTAGGCATGCAAAAAAAAAAAAAAGTAATGATTTTTCCTAAACATTGTCAAAACCCAGTCTATTATTAGTCTTTTCATTCATTAATTCCATGCAGCCTTTTCATCTGTATTCATACAAGAGCAAATTACATTGAAATTTGGTTAGATATTTAAAGTTTGAGTGAAGAAAACCGAGTAACTATCAAAGATCAAGTTTAAATATACAGCAGAACTGAACGCAACTGACACCCGGTATAAAAACCTGCTTTTTGACTTCAGGAAAATGGTGAAATGAGGAGCATTCAGAAAAAAAAATTTTATGTGGGAAAATTGTCTGGTTTTCTTGATCTGATTTTAAAAAATAAATAAATAGACAGATACAATTTGGAAAAATCCTAAATTTTACTACGGAAAAAAGTTAATGTCTTTAAATGATTGTGCAGACTCATCACAATCAATTTCACCTCCTGAATACGCGCGTAGCATTGAACTAATTAAAGGCCACCGCAGAAGGAAAAGCGATGTTAAATAATTTTTCATATGTTTCTCTCTAAGATGAAAATATATAAATGTGAGTAAGCAGAATTTGTTTAGAAGACAAACAAATTTCACGAATCATCTTCAAGTAACAATTGTCTTTTAGTAATTTAAGTTACTTGACGACAACATAAAAAACGTCTACAGATAAAATAAAAAGATTTGTTTAAGACAAGTGATATTTCCTGAAAAACACTAGAAATTAAAATCAGTCCGGATACTCACCAGTCACTACTACCCTCTGCTTCCTGCATTTATTTCAGTTGCGTACCCATCTTATGAATGATCGTCTAATGTCGATAAACACCATATTCTAAAAATAAAATAATTTTGAAATCAATGCCAGGTTGACGTCAAACTAAAAATCCTAACACAAACTGAATAGATAATTGTTAAAAAGTTAAAAGAAATTATTAAACTACTTTTGGGATAGTATTTTTTTTTTGGTTATGTGCATGCAAGCAGTCGCAGTTTGAAAAGATTGTAATTATATTGATAATGGTGAGTTTTTTTCATGATATATGTTTTAATCGTCCAATTTACCCGTAACCCATATAATTGGGGCACTGCCACGAAGTCCAAAGCCATGGAAACTTTGATTCCTAGTTTAAATTTAGCAAAATTGATCGAGAAATATTTAAATGTTAAAATATCGAGTGTGTTTCACACATCCCTCAGTTCATTGCAGTTTCGTGGTTTGAACGATGTTCCGTACAAATACTTAAGCTTAAATTTATGCAGATTTATTCAGTAAAAATGTATGCAGTTTTAACTATTTTTTATGATTTTATCGCAAAAATAAAAATCTTCTATTTAACTTCTTTAACTAAAAAAACATATGATTTAAATTTAATGATATGATATGTCAGCTGAGGTGGTGTAATTTTAATATACTAGTAAGGAGCGTGATAAAATGAAGCTGTTATATAAATAATAACTGCGTTCATGATTTTCAAAATTATCGAAACACTATACGCATGCTTTTGCTTGTAGTAGGTAGATTGTTACTCGTGGGGCATGCGTGCTCCAACATTAGCTAGGGCAGGGATATATTTATATATATCAAGGTATAAAGACTGTCGTAATAAAGTGTATACACTTGAATGGTTGCAACACTAATAATTATTCAGAAGCAATAAAGTTTTAAAATCAAAATAGTGCGAACAAATGTTAAGAACAGTAAAAGAACTTTGTCAAAGGGTTCATATTCTCGGTCATTGTGACCAATGCACAATGGACAAAGCTGTGCTTGGAATCCAAAATGTTTCTACCGTAGATTCAACACCGAAGAATTGTATTTTCGATGGAGAATATCGAGCACAATGTTTACAATGAATGCATTTAGGGAGACGTGATAGCGGTAGTAAGCAAAAAGAGTTGCTGCTTGGCTTCAACATTTTCCGCTTTCATGAACTACTCGTTGAATTGGCGAGTCTGCTTTTGAACTATTCGCTCATCTGATTAGCACTGTTTTCAATCATTCCAGTGCCAAGCAGACAATGTTATCGCCAAGTATCATGCTATTTTGTTTGCTTCCACTGTAACTTCTAGCTAAATGCCCTACACTGTTAAATCTACGAGTTGCACAAGGCACCTTTAAGGGTGAAATGTTGTAGCAGCAGCAGCACCCTCTAAAGGGCACCACTTGACTCGCCATGGCACCCTTGAAGGTGCAATTTGGTTCTCTATGCCACACTTTGACTGCCATGGGACGCATGGGGTGCCATGAGGTACCCACAGGGTGCTACATGTAGTCAAATGGCACCTTCAAGGGTGCTATAGGAGTCAAGTATTACCCTTCAGGAGGTGCCGCCGGTACTACAACATTGCACCCTTAAAGGTGCCTTGTGCAACCTGTAGTATATAGAGCCGTCCACAAATTTCTCACCCAAGAAGTCATGCTACTCACCGTGTAGGTGGTGTGCATGGTGGTGCGGGTGATGGTGGTGAGGATGGTGGTCCGCCATCACCTGCGGGATCTGCGGGGGCATGGTGGAGGCGAGCTTGTGCTCCTTCTTCCACTTCATCCTCCGGTTCTGGAACCAGATCTTGATCTGTCGCTCGCTGAGGCAGAGGGCGTGGGCGATCTCGATCCTCCGCCGCCTCGTCAGGTACCTGTTGAAGTGGAACTCTTTCTCCAGCTCCAGGGTCTGGTACCTGGTGTAGGACGTCCTCTGCCGCTTCGTCTCGCCCATCGCGTTAACGCCGTCTGTAGGGTAGACAGAAATAGTATATAAATACCCTTGTTAACCTTTTAATTGTCATGCTTGAGATAGTCTCGGCCACAGCTGGTTTTCGAAAATGTCACGCCCGAGTATTACTCGGGGTATTTTTTTTTTTTTTTTTTTTGAGTGCATCGTATTGCTAGACCCGAAAATATATCGGGAGACGTTTATTTCGGCTTCATCTCTTTGTCAAACCCGACTGTTTCTCGAGTTTGTGCTTGAAAAAGTGTTAAAAATCAAAATAACTTGACAGTTAAAGGGTTAAAGACAATAGTAGTGAATTAGACGTCCTTGTGTTGGACGTTTTCACCTAGCAAGTCGTTTCTGTAAAAGAAACGAAACGAATAATGAATGACCTGAAACAGTACATATTTGTTGCATATCGTCACTTTACATCTCATAGAAGGACAAAAGTACATTTGATTGACTAACTCCGTGACACTTTAAGCATAATGTTAACGTTAACCATATAAAAAAATCAACAATAAAATCACCATATAATAAAAAAATCAGTGCTCGTAAAAACGGAAACCGTACCTATCCTCTGCCTTAAATTGAGTAGATTTCATCTAGTCCACTCGGATACCCAAGTGGTATTTGAAACAACAACAGCAATAGACAAATATGAAATGGTTTTGAAGTCAATAAATCCAAAGAAACGGAATCAGCAAAATATAAGATACAAATGAGCTGTCAGTAGTTAATAAAACAGAAAAAGAAAGAAAGGATGGATATAAAAAAATCATGTAAAATTTACGCAACTAAAATCACTGACTTTGAAAATTCAGGAAGAATAGTGGTAGGGTTAAAAAAAATTTCTTGGCAGCGGTGGGATTCGAACCCACGCCTCAATGAGACTGGTGCCTAAAACCAGCGCCTTAGACCACTCGGCCACGCTACCCTTGCTGCTTTTCTGTTATTTCCTGTATTGTTCTAAACTATTTAATGTAGTACACATTTAAAAGCGTAGAAGTTCTCTGGTTAACCAAAAGAGCTATCAGCAATGTTTTACAATTTTTTGTTTTTGAGAGTTTATTCCAAAGAATACAGAACTTTTTTACTTTTCGATACCCCTATGGGCATTACAGTACCGAAACACCTTCCTCTGATTTCGACTAAGATGCGATTGAACGCAAACAAATCCACACACATTTAATTATGCTTGCCTTAAACAGGTGACTGACACTGTCAAAAAAATTTCAGGTGTTCTTTCCTTTCCTTCTTTCTTTCTTTCTTCTTCTAGTTTTTTTTTTTTTGCAGTTCATTTCGAAAATCTTTTATTCGTTTTTCGTAGATGGGATTAAACTTTCTGCGAAAGAAAGTCACATTCCAATGCTGCAAATGGGCGGGGAGGGGAAGAGGAAGATAGGGAAAGAAAAAAAAAGGGGGGGGGGGTTATAGCAACAATATCAACTGCAGAAAAATACACCCTCACACAAAAGGGCGTTCCTGCCATTGCAGTCACTCAGTTTTGTATTAATAATTTTAAAGAAAAAAGAATTTCAATTGCCTTGTTGACGTTGAACTCGAATTTTTGTTGACATTCCTGGATTCGCATATATCGTACCAGCATTTATATTTCTGAATAACTTCGATGCGGTGGCGACATCTACTGGTGGAAATGAAAGTGAACATATTGTTGCCTATCTCATTTCCTTAACACTTTTTATTTATTTTTGTTTCTCTAGATAACAAATAACATCACAACAAAATAAGTGCTGCTTAGGAAAATTGTTTGAAAAAAAAATTAATTAAGAAAATTAAGTGTTAGACATTGATGTAGAAGTGACTTTGCAGAAATCATAATTTATTATATTTTAAAATTTTCCTTTTCATACTAGAAAGAATAAGTCGGTTTAAATCAGTCTGTATATGGCACGAAAATGGTTGAAATGTCCTCGATTTGCTCCGGGTCAATGGTCTGATGGCCCTTGTCTGACTTCGTCAGACATTTGGAGGATTAGTCTCAACTCAACTCAACGAAAATGGTAAAAAATTAGTAATTTTTGCCGGTGTTTTTTCTAATTATGAAAGTGTAAAGTATAGTAAGCGAGGTTACATTGGTAGTCCGTTAAAGAAGTATCGTAAAAGTAAACCATAAATTTTTCCCATTTTATTTTAAAAAACTCATTACTTGATATAACAAACGTATTCGTTACGAATTTGTATGAATCAAAAATATATTAAAAAAACTTCACGTATGAAATCAAAACAGAGTTGTTTGAAAATGTTGTTTTTACAGTATAATACTGGCAGCAGAGGTTTTATTTCTAAACTGTAAATGCACAACAATAGACTGCTAATTTAGCAATTTTGCAGTTTATTACCGTGCATTTTAGTTTTAAACTGGAACCTAGGCTGCCAGTATTCACTGCAAAAAGTGAACTGTTGTTTTTACAGTATAATACTGGCAGCAGAGGTTCCAATTTAAAACTGTAAAATGCACAGTAATAAACTGTAAAACCAGCAATTTTTCACTTTCTTTCTGTAAAGTTAGCAAGTTTACAGTTCATTGCCGTAAAATTTAGCTGTATTATACTGTTTTTACAGTATAATACAGCTAAATTTTAGTATTACGGTATTTAACAGTATAATACTGACAGCAGAGGTTCTAGCTTAAAATTGCTAAATGCACGGTAATAAACTGTTAAATTTGCAATTTTGCGGTTAATTACTGTAAAGTTAGAAATTTTGCAGTTTAGTAATGTAAAAGTTGCACTTTTACAGTTTATTACTGCAAAATTAGCAATTTTTACAGTTTATTACTATAAAATGAGCTGTATTATACTGTAAAAACAGCATTCATTTTTCACAGTGTATTAAGATTATAAAAGGAAAACTTGAAGAAAAAAAATTCTACAGCTGAGCTTCTTGAGTTGTATTGTTTCATCATTAGTATTTATTGCTTGATCATTATTACTTATAAAGATTTGCAGCAAACCCGTCTATTAATTTTTTTTCCTCCAATCAAACAGTGTGGGGCTAGTGGAGAATGAATTAAAAAAGAATAATGTAGCTGTCCAAAATAGAAATAATTAAACATAAAGGAAATTTAAATTCGACGTTTTTGTCTGATTAGTTAAGTAAGAGTGAAAAACTTTCTCTTATGCGTAAAAAAGAATAAAATCTTATTTTGCATGCAAATTTCGACACATTATTACACTAATTATTTGAAATAAGGAATAAATGGAGCTAAAAAAGTAGTGATTTTAACATAGTTGTAACTTACAACTGCATCAAAGAAAATATTAAAAGGTAAAAAAAAAGAAGAAAAAAGGAGGAAGTGAAGAAATTCTTTACGAATTTCGCTTGCAGATCATTGGTAATTGTGTCTGAAAAAGTGAAAGCCACAGCTAATTTATAAAAGATAGATGATAATGAAATTCAATTTTTGAAAGGAAGTATAGATCAAAGTTGTAATTTGAGAGGAAATATCCTGACAATGTCAGCGAGTAGTTCAAACAGACCTAGCTAACTATGTCGTTTTACACGTTTTTGACCTGAAATATCATCCTGCTTTAAATATTTAAATCAATTAATCAGACTTTTAAATAAGTTTTCAAGAAAATTATATAAATTAATCTTTTTTCTGTAATGTTTCACTGTAAATTTGTTTACTATACATACAAACATAAAACTGCAGGTTGCACAAGACATCTTTAAGGGGGAAAGTTGTAGCACCAGCGGCACCCCCTAAAGGTGCCACTTGACTCTCCATTAGGTGCGGTTTGGCTCCCTGTGGCACACAATGGTTGCCTTATGGCACCCCAAAGGTACCATAAGGAACCACATGGCAGTTTCAATTGTGCCATAGAAAGTCAAGTGGTACCCTTCAGGGGGTGCCGCTGGTGTTACAACGATTCACACTTAAAGGTATATTGTGCAACCTGTAGTTTTAACAGTGTATACTGCATTTTTTTTTATTACTTCTTCATTTTCACTTACCAACTGTCGATTAGTGTGATCTTAACGTCTTTAGTAACCTCCTTTATTATCGCGTAAGAAACGCCGATCAAGTTTGATTCTTGAAAGTTGGGAGTAAAGGCAGTTAATTTCTTCAAAAAAAAAAAGCCGAGTTTATAGCAAGTTTTCTAAAAAGGTTAATAGGTAAATATACTTTGAATAAATTCTTCGTTACTATTTTATGATAATTGGAAGTTTTGGAATAATTACTACTTTACTTAATGCTTTGTTAATAAGTGTATGGATTTTATTGAAAGAGTTTACTACTTAAAGAGGTATACGTTTACTCAAAAGCGGAATGTTGTCTTAACCTTTTAAAAAACGTTCAAATGGTTAACAGTTGAAGATACTTCGAACGAATTCCACGATACAATTTTATGCTAAGTGAAAGTTCATATAATAAATGCCTCTTTCAATTACACAGGCCAACGATGAAAAAACTTTTTTAATGAAAATACCTTATTCTTATGTTGTTTAGGTTGCTGAATCCAAATATGATGCTTAAAAAGTTGTATCACCCACCATTTATTCACATTTTATAGTTACATTCATGAAATAAAGAAACATTTTTAAAATTTAACAGCTTTTTCATAGTTAAGATAACATGAAAAAATAGGTCTAATGAACAAAGATGATGTTGGCAGCACTGCTGAAACACATGCTACAACATGATGGGGGATTACTGTTGGTCACTTCACCGGGAAGTTCAGCAAGCTATTCATCGCAGGAAAAGCTACACAAGAAGCTTCAAGGAAAAAAGGGAAAGAAAATATAAAGCAATTCTAGTTGACAAGTGAACCTTGTATCATCACATAAAATTACTATTCCAAGTATTTTACTGTAAATACAAACCATTTTTACGATTCTACAGTATTTCATTGATTTCCCTATATACTGTAAATGGGTATTAGACTATATAATAAAATACATTTTGCTTGGAAACTAAGGGTGATACATAAAAACTACAAGCAGATTTGGATTCAGCACATAAAAATCTATCAAGATCAGCTATTAAAATTAAAAAAGTTTCCAAAAAGGTTTTTTTTGTTGGCCTGTGTTATTACTGCCTTAATAAGTGTATGGATTTCAGTGAAAGTGCTTGCATCTGAAAGATAAGCGTTTACTCAAAAAAGGAATGTTTTCTAAAATATTAACCAAAAAGTAATCTTTTGGTTATACCTTTCTAAAACACGTTAAAAGATTAATAAGTAAAGATACTTCGAAAGAATCTTTTTAGAACGTGTTAAACTAATTCCAATATACAATTTTATGCTAAGTCGAAAGTTTAAAGAAGCATGTTTTCTGTTAACCGAAAGGTAACTTTTTGGTTATACCCTTTTGAGCATGTTGTACTAATTCCAAAAAATAATTTATGCTAAGTGGAAGTTTATAGAATAAATACTAGTTTATAGAAGCATGTTTTTTAAAAGGTTAACCGAAAGTTAACCTTTTGGTTATTCCCTTTTAGAGCACGTTAAACGAATTCCAAGAAACAATTTTATGCTAAGTGGAAGTTTATGGAATAAATACTAAATTATAGAAGTATGTTTTATTAATAGGTTAACCAAACAGTAATATCTTGGTTATTTCTTTAAGAGCACGTTTAACGAATTCCAAGATACAATTTTATGCTAAGTAGAAGTTCATGGACTAAACACCACTTTCAATTATTACTGCCTTAATAAAGATTAATAAACAAAGATACTTCGACCAATTTTGAAGATACAATATTACGCTAAGTGGAAGTTTATGGAATAAATAAAGATTCATAAGTAAAGATACTTCGATCATTTAAGAAGATACAATATTTTGCAAGGTGGAAGTTTATGGAATTAATACCACTTTCAACTATTACTGCCTTAATAAGTGAACGGATTTCAGTGAAAGTGCTTGCATCTAAAAGAGACGCGTTTACTCAAAAGAGGAATGTTTTCTAAAAGGTTAACCATGCGTGATCTAAACGAACATGATGTTCACTTCCATTTACAATACCGAAAAACTGACACTTTAAATCCATTTTTGAAAACATCGGATACAATTCCAATCGTATTGTTCAATTATTACTGCCTGAATAAGTGAACGAATTTCAGTGAAAGTGCTTACATCTTAAAATAGTTTATGGAATAAATACAACTTTCAATTATTACTACCTTAATAAGTGAACGGATTTCAGTGAAAGTTTTTGCATCTACAATAGTTTATGGAACAAATACCACTTTCAATTATTACTGCCTTAATAAGTGAACGGATCTCAGTGAAAGTGCTTGCATCTAAAATAGACGCGTTTACTCAAAAGAGGAATGTTTTCTAAAAGGTTAACCATGCGTGATCTAAACGAACATGATGTTCACTTCCATTTACAATATCGGAAAACTGACACTTTAAATCCATTTTTGAAAACATCGGATACAATTCCAATCTTGTTGCTAAACTGGAATTATTTATGCATGCCAAAGTGTAACCCCCTTCCTACGGAAATGAGGTTGGAGCAGCTTGCATGCAAATGCCGTTATTAAAATCGCATCACCAGCGTTGATCCGACGTTGAAAAATGGCCCAGGCTCAAGTTTTATATGCCGAAGGAAAGGATAGGAGAGAAAAAAAAACCTTTTCTCAGATAAAGCTTCCAACGTCGTATCTTCACATCAAAATTTCGAACCGACCTATTTTTGGGGGATATCTTATATTCATCACGAGAGAAAAAACGAGAGTAGATTTTGTAAAGAAAGAAAAAAAAAAATGGCGGCTAGAAAGAGGGGGTGGAGGGATAGTCACGGATAATGAGTTGTTTTGGTAATTAGTGACTTGACTTAATTGCCCATCTGGATGTTCTGCTTCGTGGGATCGACGTTCCATTGTTGTCAGAAGTGTTATCCTGACTAGCGAGTCGTATTTAAAGGATATTTGTACTATCTCGTTTATGTATCTTTGAAGTTGACATTTAACGGCATATGTATGTGGCCTTCGTATAGCATACATTTATTAGGGCCTTGTGTTTCTATACAATACAGGAAACTCAGAAATTTATGAAATTTTAAGGCAAGTGATTTATCCTTCTTAAACACAGATAATTTTGAAAACTTGTTGCATTTTAGATTTTTAAGACTTATTGCTCCATATGAAGTTAATCCTTGCCCAAAGAGTGTTTTTTTAAGGGTATTTTACGAAGTGGATCCCAATCTGCAAATATCTGTCAACTGCTTAGCCTGAAAGGGAATTACCACGGACCACGAAGTTCATTGTCGCATTTATTTCGTACGTTGTTCCTAAATTCAAAGATCATTACCTACAAAAAGTCTCAAAAATTAACTATTATTATTAATGAACTATTATAATTAACAGCACAGTCACGTAGCTACTGACTGACTGCTGATTGGTTGTGTGACACCCGCAAACCGAGCTATGAAGAGGTCACCTGCCAAAATGTTACTAACAACTCATTTTTTACATGGTACAAAAACTATTATGAGTGTATTAAGCATTAATTTTTTTCACCATCCCTAAACCAGAACTAAGGCAGGAATACATGCAATACACCGCTAACTCAGTTATTTCATCCAGATACTGCCGTTTTGTCCTTATTGTGGACTCATCAGTCTGTAATAGGAAGTAACCAAGCTGGAGGCAGCTAATCTCTTATGGCCTCTCATTGATATGCTTATTATAATATAGCTAGTACCAGTTTTTTGGCACTTTTAGTTTCTTATAGAGATTATCTGCCTCCAGGTCGAAAACTTCCTATTACAGACTGATTAGTCCAGTCCACGACCACAATAAGGACGAAACTGCAGTCTCTGAACTCACATAATTTTTTTTCAGACTTTTCTTTTCATGTTAACTGGGTAAAATATCGTTTGTTCACATGTGCCCCTGTTTACATGCGCCCCCTCTCTCCTATGTATAAGAGAGTATCATCATATACATACATATACGTAAGCATTATGAAACGTTTGAATGCATACATCCAATGCTGCAGGGGTGCAACACCCCTTCTCCACTTAAGGGTTAAACGAACTAAATTAGTGACCTGAATTTGAAAAAAGAAACAGATTTTTGAGAAAATTAAAACAGTTTTAATGAAACTACCCAAAACTTACGGTTTGCTTTAGTAAAACACTATTATACGCATACAAAAGCACAATTATTGACCACTTCTCAAGTATCTATAAAAACAAACAGGTGTTAAACTCTTTAAAAAAAAATTATTTCTTACAGTCTATTCTACAAAGTTCAAAAAAAAAAAAAAAATCTAAGTCGGGGTTTTCCCCGCCAAAATTTACGAAACATTTTAAAACAAGTTCTCGAAAATATTTTCGGCAATTAACATCACTTGAGCGCTTTTACACTGATTGATTTACGATGTAAATAATGCTTTTTTTACATGCTTCGAAAAACATGATTTACAATGTAAATTATGTTATCAGATTGATTAGCCATAAATAAAGACTATGTTCTTCGCATACAAATCCACAAAAATTTGCTTAGCTTCTTCATAAAGCTACGGAAGCCTTATTATTTTGCGGGGCATCCCTTAAATGTCGTGGCATAGATTTTAAGAGCAATGGAGTAGATGGCTTTAAGAGGGCCATTGATCTTCATTGGGGTCTTAATTTCACTAGGACCAGCCAAGTTGGGCCCTGAGCCTGCTGCTGGTCGTCACATTTGTATTGTATTGTATTGTATTGTAATTTGCAATAATTTGTTCTGAATGAGATTGATGTTCCTTCGGAACCTTTTAGAATATCTGTTTAAAAGTGTTCGAGTGCATTCTCAGAACACATAGCTACGCGCACTGAATAAATTGAAAACGCAGTTTCTTATACATATATTACTCATTATGTGTGTATTTTTATGCTTCTTAAGTTTTATCATAATTGATCTAAGCAATTCAAGCTTGAACACAATCGCAGAAAAAACAAAAATTACGCATCACTGCAACATCGAAAAAAAAAAAAAAAAAAAAACATTTTTTTTTTTCAATTCTAATATCGTGTAAAATTTTCCTGTTCTATTTGAAGTCAGACTGAAAAAGATAGAAAAATCTAAACCGTAAATAAATAGTTTATTACGCAAGTTCACTTCCAGTCCATTGAATCAAAAACGGTAGCTTTTGATACATTTACGAACAAATTTAATTCTTTTTGAAAATGAGCAAATTGTACTTTTTTTTTTTTTTTTTTGAAGCAATATATTTTCTAATAAATCTTCCTTGAAACATTTTCTTTTCTTTTGACAGTAAATTTTTATCTTAAAAAAAATGGATTTTTTTTTTTTTTTGTAGAAAATAAAAAATAAAATATTTTCTATTTTCTACTAAGAATATTTTTTAACGAATGAATAAATAAATGCTGGAGGAAATGAACTAAATACTATATTAATATCTGAGAATAAAATGAGAAAATAAAGCAGTGAACGTATCATTGAATAAATGAATAACTAAGGAATTAATTAATGTAGGAGTGCAAGTGCTCATTAATAGCGAATAAATAAGTGATTTAAAAAATAAATGAAAAGCAAATTTTTTTTGAACGAAGTTTATCTATGTTTAACACCAGCTAGGTGAACTTGTTTCCTTATCACCACTTCATATAAGTTGAAAACTCTTTTCCCCAGAAGTATGTTTTCATGAATCCGAGAAGGTTTTTCACAGTTCATGAGTCTTGTATTTTAACGCCAGTCCAGAAACCATTAAACAATGCATTACGGTACTTTTGTTTCACTGTAGGATCACACGCTATTATTCAAATTTTCAACGTAATAAATTTTTTTGCATTATCAATTAATTTTGTATATATTTTGGTAATAAATATACCGCGCACCATAGGAGTACACATTGCTAAAACTAAGAATCAGGGATATATATTAAAAAGTGTCGGTGTTTCGATTTCCTATAATCTCTTTTTTAGAACTCGCTGCATTTAGTTGTCTGTATTAGTCAGTAAAAAATCAGGGTCAATATTGTTTCTTGTTAAAATTGTTCAATAATAATTCTAATATTACTCAAACTAATCATAATTAAATTCCACCATTATCAATACTATTTTCTTTACTTTTTGGTATCATACCGTACACCTCAAAGAGTATATATACCTCCAGTTGAGAAACACCGATATGCAAACAGATACAGATTTTTGAGAAACGTCATTTAAAGTTTTTCCAGGGGGGGGGGCAAAGGGTAAAAACACAATACAATTTCACCAGAAAACATCAAAAACCACGCCCACTTATATGTTAATACATTGATTTCTCAAAGTCAAGGGTGGGGGGCGGGGGGGGCAAATGACCCTCCTGCCCCCCCCTAAATGACGGGCCTGGTACGAACCTAGTCAACTCTGTTTCTTGTTAAGATTAATTACCAATCCTTCGAATATTACTCAAATTTTCATTACAATTAAATTTCAGCATATCAATATATTTTTGTCCACTTTTTGGTAGCATACCAGGCTCCACAAATTGTATACTACACACACATATACCTCATACCTTAGGTAGAAAACCACTGAAACGCATAAGGATACGGCGTTCCAACTTTCGATACACTTTTTTCGAGAACGCGCTGCGTTATCTAGTCAGTACTTGGCAGTACAAAATTAGTACGACACGGATAAATTTTGTTTCCTGTTGAGGTTATTTAACAATTATTCTAGTCATACTTTTGACCTTTCAGTAAGTCAATTACCACAAACGAAAAACTGAAAATTTATTAAATATTTTCTTCCTCGGGAATTTTCAATAGGAGTATTGATTTTCGATTAGCTTTGCATTTTAGAAATAATATGGAAATCTGAATTAAAAATAGTCTTTGATCTTTATCTGTACTTCTTTCGAAAAGCTGAAATTTTAAGAGCAGCTTGGGCGTCAATTTATCTTCTCAACTGATTAGTTGACCTTCTGTTGCAAAGGAAGTTTGTCAGCTAATTAGCTTTGTCGATTTATCGATTGAAAATGCTAAACGAAATATATGCTGACGAGAAAATAAGTACTTGGGGCTTAAAAATGTCTTAAAATGCATAAACAATGCTGATCCAGTTTTGATGAATCGATAATTTCAGAAATGTCAATTTGATTGGTTGGATTTCTCTGAATTTCTTACTGCGCTTTGTTTCCGACTGAAGTTTTAAAATTAAACTTTTTCTTTGTCTCTGCTGTGAATATGATGGAATAATCGATACTGGTTCCGTGACGAGTATTCTGGGTCAGGGATTTGAGTATTATTTGGACCCGAAGTTTCTAACGGCTGAAAGTTCGGAATAAGAATAATGCTATGCGAATGCTTTTTTTCTTTTCTTTTCTTTTCAGTTTCAAAATTTAGTACGAATGGACGAAATACGCTGAATATAATTTACAAGAAATAATTTGCATACTCATCACAATGTATTTTGTACATTTTGCACGCAATGTTCTCGTACGTCATGATGAATATGCTAACTATTTCTTAGCAAATAACGAAAACTCATGTTCAGTAATTAATATAGCTTTTTTTTTTGCAGTCAATAAAAGAACTCATATGTATTATGTCAATATTCATAATTAGTAGAAATTAAATATTTTAAGACGTGATATGCATTATTTTTGCCACTTTCAAGACTTTCTAAAAAAGGGGATACACATTTTTGCTACATTTTTGAAAACTAAATAAATAAAAGGCCAATAATAGCGATGGAAATTCATTTGCAGGAAGAACTTAAACTTTTGAGAAACTTTTCAAATATTTTTATATGCCGTGCTGTGAAAATTTTTATAGATTGTTGCAATCTGTGATTATCTCTTAACAAAACTAAAATTAAAAAATATATACGTATGTTCATATGCCAAACAGCTAAACTTATTAATTGGTGGAACAATTTAATTACGACCTAAATCAGTTTAAAAGAAAAGTTTAGCGCTTCCATTTTAAGGAGGTTTCAAGTGAACAATGTATCACTGTTAAAAATTTTCCTGAAATTTTTCGGTAAAAGTTACTGGCATCCATGTTGCCAATAACTTTTACCGTAAAAACTTTTTTTACTGGAAAATTTTCCGGTAGGGAAAACGAGAGTTAAAAAGCACAAGATGCGAACGATCAGGACAGAACACGAGACCCAAGTTTTACACACTGCTTTTTTATCTACAATACGAGATGAGACACACTAGGTGAGCGTAAATAGGGTGTCATATGCATAGCAAAGTTAGTCATTTGGTGATCAATTGGCGCTGCAATCGCACTTTTTTTATCTTTATAATTCACTGTAAAACTTTCTGTACTGTAAACGCTACATTCTACAGTAACATTTACCGTAAAAGTTTCCTGAATTTTTAAGTCTTTCTCGCATTCGCACACCATTTTAAATAATGCAGTTTTGTACAAGAGAGGTAAATTGCATGTGTTGCAAATATCGTAATTGCGAAGGCCCCCCCCCCCCCATGACATGAGGCCCTCGAAATGGAAACAACATTTTATGTGAGAAAAATGTTTGCGTTATAGGAAGGGGCTTCGAAAACTACATTTGCAAAGGACCCCAAAACGTGTGAATCCTGCACTAAAAAAGTATTAGGGTATAAGTGGTCCAGTAGTCGGCCATTTAAGAGATCTTTTGTTGATCTTGGCTAACCTAGAACTTTCAGCTATCAATACAGCAACAAAAACAAAATAAAACTTTAGAATGAACCTTTCTGATAGTGATTCACCTACTTGTTTTAGAAATTAAAAAAATATATATGCTAAAATCCAAGCTGTTGTCAACACTAGTAAATGCTCCAGTAGTCGGCCACAGAATCATCTTAGCTATAAAATGAGCAGAATCGCAATCTTGGATGACGGGCAGACCATTCAAAAAGAAATGACTCATTACTCATTCAAAAAAAGTACCCAAAATTTAACTGCCAATTGTTGATGATTGAGGATAGGTACATGAATGTGTGAATGCGTCATATCTGATTTTGAATTAAAAATGTACTATTTATGAGGAGTTTTATGTCATTGTAACTTATTTTTTGTGATCTATTCAGAAATATAAAACGCTTAAGTCAGGACCGTCATTTCGAATTTTTCCAGGGGGGGGGGGGGCAAAGGGTGTATACACAATGTAAATTTACCAAAAAATGGCGAAAAACACGTCTACTTACATGTAAATACATTGATTTCTCATAGTCGGGGTGGGGGACGCAAATGACCCCCCCTGAACCCCAAAATGATGGGTCTGGCTTAAGCCGATTTTTCATAGTACAGTACAGAATTTAACTCTTGCTGATCGTAAAAGTAGATTTAGTACATTAAATAGTACATTAAATATCATGCTCTTTTTCTTTTGGATGCAATGAATGAACTTTTTGGTTATGTAAATACCTGATTTAGTTCCAGTGAAATGAATTAGTTTTAAAACGCACATATGATTTACAAAAAAAAAAAAGAAAGAAAACGAGCGTTGCTAGAAACTTATATACACGAACAAGTGAATAAAATTATTATAGTGTATGTCTTAAAGATGCATTTATCATACCAAGGACATTTTGAAATAAAGAACAAAAACTGAAGGAATAATTTTACTCCGTCAAACATTTATTTCTAAACAATTTCAAAAATAAACCGGAAAAATGAATGTCAAAAAGTGAAGAGAATGAAAAAGTAGTCTGTTTACACTGTAAAAAAAAACTGTAAATTTTGAAGAAATTATCCATATTTTTTACAGAAAAAATCTGTTTCTGATAAAACTACATAAAATACAGGATTTCTCTGTTTTTTTAATCTCCGCAGCCGGTTATAAGCGCATTAACTGTTAACGGTCTCTTCACCGCGAAGCTCGATTGGTCGATTTTAACCACGTGACCCATCGTTGGATTCGAAGTAATGGCGGATGTTTTGATGAAACCTGCAGCTGAGTTGCCGTAAGTGAAAATATTTTTAACATCAAATTAATTGTTGTTTAAGTTTTAGTTGAAAATTTTCCGATTATTTTATATGAAATGTAAACATTCCATGTTCTGCTGATTTAAAAAAGCATTTAATAACAACCCAGAAGCAGAAACTTTCTAGCCAGTCTGCGACACTTATTTGGGCCGTCGGAAATAATCTGCAGCATTTTTATTAGTTTTACTTCAAGTTTTCATAAAATACACAAACCTTTTACAGGGTATGTACTCCTTTTTTGAAATTAAAATTCAGGAATGTTAAGATCTTTTTAACACAATCGCTGTCCCTTTTACCAAATATCTCAAGAAACTCCTGTTAAACTATACTGATTGAAGGGGAGAAATTTAATCTAAAAATTTGTACAAACATAGATAAAATACACAAGAATTTTTGAGAATTTTTTGAAAAAAGTTCATTATATGTTTTTTGAGAAATTTAAATTTCATTTTTTGAAAAAGAAATTTTTTATCAAATTAGTCATGTTGCATATCAGATTAAGCGGCAACTAACGTACTTTAAAATGCCATTTACCAAATTGTTCTATCTATATTTGGTGCCGAGTTATGGTCCCTTTCATGTTCCCTTATCCATGGAAAAACGAGGGTTTTTCCAAAGTTCAAAGTCTCATAAATGAAAAAATAATAGAGATAAAAATCCAAAAATTGAGACTTTTGATTACCTCAAGGGGTACAATTAATGAGCCAAATGTGAAAGAAATACAAAAATGTAAGGTAAAATTTTTCTCAGATTTTGGATCACTTGACGTGGAATGACCCCTTTGCTATTTTAATGAATTCCCACTAATAAGGTTAATTAGCATCTTATGTTTAACATCTTATGTATAACATTTTCCCTAGAATGTGTTAATCCTGCTTGTGCATTATGTAATGAAATGTAATAGTAATGTACAATAAAACCTCAATATCTTGAAAACCGAAAGTGATTTGACCTGATTTTGCTTGATGGATCCCTTATTTAAGTTAAAGCTAGAAATGCCCTAAATCTTAGATAATTTTACGAAATTGCGGATATTTTGTTTTGAAAAGAAATTTGACGTATCAATGTTTTGAGTTAATGTTTTGAGTTGAAATGTGAATTGTCAAGTTAAAAAAAATTGTTCCTGATATCAAGGCACACAGCCATGGCTGCCACACTTCCATCTGACGGACGGAATTCCGTATTCTGTAAAATGTCGTATCATTTGGAAATTTGTTTTGGGAAAAAATGAAATGAAGCTTTAAAAAATATCTCATTTAGATTTTTCAAAAAAAAAAAAAAAAAAAAAACAAGCAACTGCTTAATAACTTTCTCTCTAGTTGCACCTTGAAAACTAGTAATTCAATTATTTCAATCATAGCTACATTAATCCAGAAAATTATTTTAAAGCTGTTTTTTCCAGTGTTATTTTTTAGCGAAGAATCTCTTACCAGAAACTTTTTATTGTCAAGAATCTTTTAGCGTGAATTCGAAGTTTTTTTCTTCAGTAACTAATACAGTAATTTTTTTCGTTATCGCGTTTTCTTCCAAAAAATCTTTTCGAAAAAACTATTCTGAAAGTTTAGATTTTACTTAATTTTGCGATTTGGTTTTATTATATAGTTAATTACAACATAAAAATGCAACATATTTGTGCATTAAACTACAAACATATTACTCGCTAACATGTTTGTGTAGCAAAATGATGCCAAGTGCTTTTCAGTCTTTGTTAATTTTTAGAGTAGCATCCATGCACACAGCATTTTGTTATTATCCAGAGCAATATGGTAAATATCGAAAAGATAATGGAACTTGAGTTTATAAATTGTGTTGAAATTAAACGATTAAGATATCAAATGTTAATGAAGCTTTATTTTTTATCAATTGTTTTTTTTTTTTTTTTTTTTACATTAAGGTTACATTTTAAAACATACTTAATCCATCTTTCTTAACTTTCAGGAGAACATTAGGAAGCAGGAGAAGGGGACCAGCCTAAGTCGCAGTTCCGAGAACTCGTTAAGGGGGAGGGTTGCCAGGAGTCTCTGACCTACCTCTCCTTCTATGTACCTTGTGTAAAACTTGCTTGAATTCAGAGCCACATTTTACACCTAGATCGGGTATTCCTCCATTTCGGGGTACCTCCCATATTCATATGTAATAGATTTTTTCCATTTCTGTATTTACACTACTCTTTGTAATTACTCTTGTGTACTTATGGCAATAAAATATTTTTTTGTTTAATTATAGTATTTTTTGTAAAATCCATAGATCCAAGAGATACATATTTTCAACTTTTGCCTAAGCGTGTTTCAATTAACGTGAAAGTTCAACTATACTGTCTAGGCATATTTTCTCACTTAAATTTTTGATTTTATTAATCTAAAAGACAGTTTAAAAATAGTTATTTTTTTAGCAAGTTTCTTCTGTACAACATGTTTCAGACATAAAACTTAAATTGTACAAACTTTTAGGGGTGTTAGAGGGGCCATAAGAAGCAAGAATCGCACAGGAAAATAAGGTAGCAGACGCAACGCTAACGCGCTACGTACACCCAAACTATAAAAGTTTGTGAGAATGGCTTGTTTTGCGTCACTCGGTTATTGTGTAATTTCGGGGGCATGTAAGACTGGCAGGCAGCATAATGTCAACAACCCCTTTAAACCTATCTTAAAAACTGAGAAATTGGGAAAAATCTTCGTTGTGTATTAAATTTGCTTTTTTTTTTTTGCATCCACCTGTTTCTGGTTCGTACACTGCAAAAAAAAAATCCATCAAACTTACGGGGAAAAAAAAAAATCCGTCAAATTTACGGAAAAAAACTGGCAGCCTAGGCTGCCAGTTTTTTTCCGTTTATTTCACAGAAATCTTCCGTAATTTTTTAACAGACTCTCCATTTTTTAACGGAATATCTCTGTAATTGCAACAGTTTTTAACCGTTTTTTCAACAGATTTTCTCCGTAAAGTGATGAAATCAACCTGTTATAAAAACGGTTAAAAACTGTTGCAATTACAGAGATATTCCGTTAAAAAACGGAGAGTCTGTTAAAAAATTACGGAAGATTTCTGTTAAATAAACGGAAAAAAAACTGGCAGCCAGGCTGCCAGTTTTTTTCCGTAAATTTGACGGATTTTTTTTTACAGTGTACTAGGTCAAGCATTTATTTCGAGCGAATTTCGAAAATAGGATAAACATCATCAAAAAATTGGAAAACTAATCATTTTATAAGATCAAGAAGAATAAGTCAAAACAAGTCTTTCTGAACTAAATGCTCTCTACCAATTTGAGATGGTTGAATAAATACGTTCGCAATTGATTTCAGCAAAACCTCGAAAATTGTAGTTATTTTTATTAGGTATTTTATAAATTTAAAATTTTACGTTATGGTTTATTGCATTCTAGATCAAAAAAGAAATTCTTTTATCATATTTAAACAAGTGTATCACATGAAATTTATTAGATGAGGATTAAATTTTATTGATCCAGTGAAAACGTTTTTTAAAATTTCTTAGCGGAGAGTTTAAGCTCATAAATCAACTACAAAAATTTCGCTCTACCGAGTTTCAAATTTTTTATTGGTGAAACGTAAAATAGTTACAACTGCTACGAAACTCCTTTAACTTGAAGTGAAAATTTCAGAAAACTGTTCCAAGAATTTAAGAGTCTTTTTACCAGACTCCCCCCCCCCTCTTTTCATTTTTTTCGATTTAAGCTCACTTGCTTTGAATCAAAAAAGGGGTTATGTGTGACACTAAAACACGTGTTCGTAGTTTAATGAAAATTTGTGCATATCAAAGTTGTATTATTTTCTTTAAACTACGAACTGTTCACTTACAAGGTTCACTGATCTGTCTACGGTTAAAACAAAGATGAAGTGTTAAATCCCAATATGCTGCAATGTAAAAGTAAAATACAATGTTCAAATGCAGCAATAAGAATACATTTCAGACACGTGTTTCGGAGTTGAACTTTATAGATCACTGTCTCTTTAATCTTTTTGAATTTCAACATAGAGCAAAAATAAGCCCTAATTTTTGAACACCCTACCTTCTACGGAATTTTTGGAAATAAAGAAAACAGCAGAGAAATTAAAGATGGGCTGGTTTCTAAATTTAAATTCAAAAATTAAATAATCAAAATTTTCCTTTAAATTGTTCAGATCCATTGCCAATAGCTGCAGGCCGCAAGGTATCGTTTTCTTCCGAGCCAGTATGATTTCTTTTTGAGGCAAATGTGATAAACATTTTGTATTACGGGGCCTTGCTTAAATTGAGAAAAAAAAAGAGCTCACCGGAATCTTGAACACGTGTCTAAAATTGATTACTTACTTGTGCATTTTGGGTTGGATTTATCTTTTGATCAATATTTGAGGTGTACCGAGTGGCACTTTAGCCAAGTACCGAATACTCGGTCTTTCACTACTCTGCCGAGTTCCGAATACTCGGTATGACACTAACTGCACCACGGTTTAAAATACAATGATTTTGATTATTAAAATATTTTCACAGCATTTTTTGTACATTCATTCATTTGCAATGTAGAAAAGACATAGGCTATGGCCATAGCTAACTTTTACCCTGTATTGATTTATAAGTGGATTTTTTTTTTGACTCGTACATAGAGTACAGCTGTGGTTAATGAATGAAGCAACTGTAAATCCCTCAAACATTTCATTATCTTGGAAAACATTCAATTTTTACAACTACTCGACATTTGCCGAATAGCTGATCAAAATTTCGCCGAGCACCGAGTTCTCAGCAAATTGGCGGTGTACCGATTATTTACTGAGTACTCGGTACACTACAAATCAATATGGTTCGAATTTACCACAAATGACTGCAACGGATCCGTCTACCCTTGAAGATGTGTGCACGTCCCCTCTCTCTCGCACCTTGTTATTGATGTGCAGCTTGAGGAAAGAGGTGTTCCCTCCTCCGCATCATCGCTGGACACATCCCCGGGACAATTCACTCGCAAGGATGCGATTTCATTAAAAGCTTCTTCTCTCCCCCTCCTCCTCCATCTTCGAGAGGAATAAAAATAAACCCAGGAATTCCCGACGACGAGGAATAATTAAAACCGCTAAATTCTTCTTCTTATCGTTCCGTTGTTTTTTCTTCCCTTCCTTTCTTCCTTCCTTTCTCTCTCACCCCCTTGGCTCATCTATTTATTTTTCTCTACGTAATCACCGCTGGTGAAAGAGCTGGCCTGGGAGGAGGGAGAGGGGGGGGGGAGAAGAATCGTGAATAAATAAAAAATGAATGATGAATGCCTCGGCTTGTTCGTTATTCATTCTACCAAGAAGCTCTCGCCCAAACGACGGGAGGTTTCTTCTCTCTCTCTCTCTTCTTTTCTTTTCTTCTTCTGGATTTCTTTTCGGCATCTTTTGGAAATATCTTCATGTTAGTTTGGAATCGAAGCAATTTCATTAAAGACTTCTTGAGATTTGTTTGAAGCGTTGAGGATGTTTTCTCCAAGTTATTGAAAATTAAGGAGAAAAAAAATATCCCGAATTGAAATTCATGCGTACTTGACGTTTTTGATGATAATAGATTTGTGGCTGTGGGTGACATCCGAAATTAAATAATAAAATTATAGCATATGTTCCGTTGTAGATGTTTTCGTAGAGTTTTTGAAGGTATGTCATGAGCGCAGCAAGTAAAAGACTTCCAGGTTATTGAAAATTAATAAAATTGTTATAGCAATTAAATTCGTAATCATCTAGAATATTTCCAACTTATTGAAAATTAAGAGAAAACTACTACCAAATTTAAATTTAGACAGCATAATACTCAGGCAGCAAGGATGATGTTTATTATTACTTATTTCAAACATCTAAAATCAAATTAAGAAATGTTTTACTTTTCCAATGTTAAAGTTAATATAACAGTGGCTGGCATTTGAGGACAAAAGAAATTATTAAATAAAATACTAGAATGTTCCGTTGAAGAGCTTTTTCAGGAATTTTTAGAGGTATGCTATGAGTGCAGTAGATAAAATACTTTCAGGTTATAAAAAAATAATAAAAATTGAAAAAGATCAGGTTCATAATCAAATAGGATGTCTCCAAATAACTGAAAACTAAGAGAAAACCAACTTCGAATTCAAATGCTTCTTGACTCATTTAATGTTAAGACATTCATGACAGTGACACACATTATGATTTCCGAAATAAAATACATTATAATAAGATGGATTTCATCAAAAATATTTTCTTACACACACTTTAAATTTAGACGCCTGCATGAATGCAACAAATAAAACACATTGAGGTTCTTAAAAATTATTAAATTTAATTTCAAAAATAAAGTTCATAAGTAAATTTTAAGAAGTCCAGGTATTGTTTAGGTTTGATTTTGAATTAAACCACTATTTATTGTCATTATATTGATGCACGCTTTGAAATAAAAGCATTGAAATAAAATACCCTTTTTTTTTCTTTCTTCTGTTGTTTCGCCTGTTAAAATTTCAAAACGCATATTTAATGTTTTTTTCCCTATGTTTATTCAGCTTTTTATGCAGTTACACAACTTATTTTAATATGTTTTGCTACTTTTGTATCATTTTGTTTGTCAATAAAAAATTGGTATTTTTCTTTAATTTATTCAACACGAGTCGCATGTTAATTTAATATTATTCACCTAATAACTTACAAATCTACTTACACAATGAAGAATAAAACTATTCTTTGTTTGTTTGTGATGAATTCTGTACAACAGAAGTTGAACCGTGTGACGGAATTTTAGATCGTAAAAATTATTAAAATCTGACAAATATTTTTTTTCTTTCAAGAATTGTTATTTACATTAGATTTCGGGATTGAAGAACTGTTTCAACGGTTGAGCTACGTTAAATTGCTCGCATTATAAAACTCAGTAACCCTTCGTTATATTGCACTTGTCGGGAGACAGCAAAAAAGCGCGATATAATCGAAAGCATGCTATAACCGAAATCATAAAATGAAACAATTCAATTAAGATACAAATTAACAACAAGCGCACCGGTAAAAAAGAGTAACTAATTGTTATGCTACGACAATATTTTAAGAAAAACAAAAGAAAATTTGCTTAACATTTATCCTTTTAAAGGGAAAAAATAATTTGAAGTATTTTTATTGTTTTGTGGTGGAATACCAACCAGAACGAATTCAGATGCAAGGAAAACGTACCAGTTTTGTTCATTGATTAAAAAAGAACAAAATGCTATGAGAAATTTCACATGCTTGTTTTTATGTATGAAATATAAAGCTACTTTTGTTTCTAATTGAATTGTTCGGGAGACAAAACAAAAGCGCGATATATCTGAAAGAGAGATATAACGAGGCGCGATCTAACGAGGGTTTACTGTATATTCCTTTCAAAACAATTTTCCTATTCCAAGAAATCTTCGAGATTGGAGACCCAAGAAACGGATATAGAGGATTAATCAGCCAGCTTGGTCAAGAGGATATAATCCCTGACGATTAGGGCCACGCCCCTTTCGCGCTGATGACAAAAGGACAAAACGCCTTTTTGCAAAGGATACTCGAGCAAGGTAATGATGCAAAAAGGATAATGAAATATTTCACCCGCACGAAAAAAGGTAAGACAAGTTAATGATCACTAATTGCTTTTCTTTTTGAATTGCACCAAAAGCTACATGACTTAATTACGAAACATTAAAGATTAATTTTAACCTTCTGTATAGCAGGCATGCTCTTTACACCAACGTGAAAGGACGCGTGTATTTGCAAGATACGGAAGTGTGCAGTACGAATGGTTGTATTTTGATGAAAGATATTGTTGTCAGATTAAATGGTCCATCATTTCCTTCTCGGTAGATCTAGATATAGAGCCTTTGAATGTATTTATTTATTCTAATTATCGTCTGCTGACTGGAATTAACGATGAGCTTTCTCTAGTTTTGTTTTTAAGAACGAGTATTCTAAACTAGCATGTAACTTTGTTTATTAACGTTGTTATTAATATTATTTCGATGTTCTTGAGTAAAATTCCATGTTTTATTCAACATAGCGTCCTCGCTTTCTTTTTCTGCTAATGGGCCAACTATTGTAATAACTATTTGTTGAAATTCTGCTGTAATTACTCGAGAATCAATAAAAGCATCTTATTTAAGAAAAATTTTGGTCGAAAGATATTCAGTTGCGAATTTACTATGACGCAACTGTTGGTAATTACAAGGGGCCCCTCTTCTGAAGAATATTCAAAAATGCAAGTGATATTTTACATGGCTCTATCGACGAGGTTCTGTGCATGAATAGGGGCCGAGAAAGTGTATTGCGACGATCCCCCCGCGTAATCCGCTACTGAAGATACTACACTGCGAAAAAATGTTGTTTTCACAGTATAATACAGCTAATTTTATAATACTAAATTGTAAAAATTGTTAACTTTACAGTAATAAACTGTAAAATTGCTGCTTTTACAGCATTGTAAAATTGCTAATTTAACAGTTTGCTTCCGTGCATTTTAGTTTTACACTGGTACCTCTGCTGCCAGTATTATACTGTCAAAACAACAGTTAATTTTTTTTCAGTGCGATTGACCATTGTCTAGATTTTCCACGAAGCCTAACACTATTGCTGCATCAAAGATCATGACTTAAGTAATAAACAGAAAGGTTACGTTTAAATCAATTAAAAGTATCCAGAGCAGTTGTGTGATTTGGGCACGAATTTGCAATCAATGTCACCTGTACAATGAAATGAACCACTCTCCACATGCATCATTTTTCCCGAAGTTGTACAAAAAGGCACATGACTTAATTACTAAGCATAAACGACTGATTTTAAGCCAACTACAGGCACTAATTTGTATTGAACTTGTCCCAATATTAAAATGAGCCATTGTCGACGTTCATTATTTTTCAAGAAGAAAAAAAGAGAATATAAAATAATTAATAACAGTTAAATTTTAAACCAATAAAATAGATTTCATGAAAAATAGTTCCATCCACAAATTTGCCATGAAAAAAAAATATGAAATAAACTCCCATCTATATTTACTTTTTTTCGAGAGTTTTATTAATCATCCATATCATTCTATTTTTTGACGTTTATGACAATTTGCAACATAAAAATAATCAATAAACTAATATTTTATCTCTACTAATAATAAAGCTGAAGGTGGATCTGTCTGTCCTTCTTTCCTTCCTTCCTTCTGTCTGTTACGCGCGTAGCGCTAAAACCGCTCGGTCGATTTTCATGCCACTTGGCACAAAATTAGTTTGTAGCATGTAGTTTTGCACCTCGAAGCGATTTTTCGAAAATTTCATTTCGTTCTTTTTCTATTCGAATTCTTAGCGGAAATTCGATAAAATAGGGAAGAAATATTTCATACACATTTTCAAGTCTTATGTCATTCGAAAGCTTGAAATTTTCTGCATAAAATGAAGTTTTTTCGAAGTTTCTACGATCATCAGGAGAGCTGTAATAATTGTTTTTAGATTCCCGAAATTCAAGGCTTACCTTCAGTAAAGCAAGCCAAACGATTCTAAAATGGTTGAGCTCTAGCATAAAATTTGCTTGAAAAGAGAGATAAAATGAATTATTTTATCAACGGAAATCAACTTTTCATGTTGTTACTATGGTTACGTGTTCATACTTATTTTTGTTTCGTTCTTTTTCCAGGGTTGCCAGCGTCAATCTTCGTAATCTACGGTCAGACGTAGTATTTTTGATTCTACGGTAGTATTTTTTCGGCCCAAATAAGGAGCGTAGTATTTTTCTGGCAACCCTGTTTCCAATATACTAATGACTTAATTAAAAGATTTGGCAGATTTTTTTTTTCTCATTTTCATAGATTTCGCATTTCAGCAACATTGATTTTGGCAACGTTTGGAAACAGTAGTATTTTGTAATATTTTTTTTAGAGGAGGTGTAGTATTTTTTTGTTCCAATTCTCTGGCAACTCTTTTTTTCCCGGTGAAGATGCTTTGGGACCCTGCTTGGCGCGTTTTCAAAAAGTCAACTACGCAAAATAGCTAGGGTTACCACGCTTGACGCGCCTATCGTTCATTTAGCGAGAAAAGGGTACGTAAAGCACAGATTAACGAAATATCGTATCAACTGCGATATTGCATCGTTTTTTTTAAAGTGTTTCATTTCGGAAAATGTATTGTTTTGTTTTTTAAGCTAGGAAAGAAAACAAGCTTCTTCTTTTAAACTTTGGTAAGATTTCTGTTGGTTCCTGTTATCAACAAAATTGTTCTTATTTTCTCTTTTGGCTTATTTTTGTCCATCTCCCTTGGGGTTGCATTCGAATATTCCAAGGGGGTGTTTTACCCCATTTATCGGGTAAATCAGTGTTTTCAATGCAAGGTGATATGAATTGGTTAACAAAAGTGATATGAATTGGCGCGACCACCGGGCGATATATAGCCAAGCTTTTGATCGCCAAGTATTTGACGCCAAATTGGCGATTTTTTTTTTTTTTTTTGATTTAGGTTCAATTTGGCGCTGTTGGCGATATTTTGAGAAAAATCCACTGAATGATGTTAAAATCGACGATATTTAGGAGATTAATCATTGTAAAACATTTTTTTGCATTGTTTCGTAGCAAACTAGGGATACAAATGTTTGAATTGTTATCTTGCTCACTCCAAGCACTATTTTAGCACTTAAGGCCTACTAAGAAATTTACACGTATAAAATTAAGTAGTGTGGGGTCCATATCAGATCTTTATATCACTTTGAAGGAATTATAGTTGAATAAAACTAAAATAGAGCATATTTTTTGATATAAATTATTTTACAAATGAACTTTTAATTTTATACCACGGGCAAAGCCGTGCGGGTACCGCTAGTACATAATATAAAATGTAAGCTAATATTCTTATGCAAAGTTAATTTCCAGGAAAGCAAGTTACATAACGCGAAAGTTAATGTAAAAATGTTTCATTAATTGGCTCAACAAACACTTTTCTTCTACTCTTGTTTTAAACGTTTTGATCATCTAAAGAAAACTCTTTTAATGCCAATATTCAATATCTACCACATTTTATATAAGCCGCTAGAATAAATTGTGCATAAAAGTACACAGCATAAAATGTTTACTTTTATGAAATACTGCCTGATTTATATTCGTGTTTATGATATTTTTTACATTAACTTAACAGCATTCATCGTTCGTATTTTTTGCAATTTTCTTTCTGAAAAATAAACAACAAATAAATACATGATGTGCAATATTTTCTATATGCAAATCCAATTTTGTGAACAGTAACAATACAAAAAGTTGATGTAAAAAAGGCACGATAATTGATTAAGTAGCTCACTATATATCCATTAATTGCTTTTTTACGATGCCGCTACATTAGCTTAATTGCATTCATTAATTGCATTTTTTCGGCATTAAAGAGACTTTAGCAAAAGAAATATGAATAATAGACGAATAGCAAATAGTTTACTACTTGCAAATCAGATTTCATGAAAAGCAACGTATCTACGGCTAAATATAAACATATAAATAAATAAATAAATCATAAATGATATTATACCTTGTATCGTGATTGGTTGAGCATCTCACTACATACGAAAATAAATAGATGAATAAATCTCGGAACCCTTAGCAAATTTAGATACTATATTTATTAAGAGATTTTTTTAAACGCAATGCACCGAATGGAAGAAAAATCTTTAACTTAAAAGATTACCTTTAAGCCAATAATGTATTTGAAAGGAGTTGTATGTTCAATACTTTCCATAAAACTTGCTTATTTTATACATAAATATCTGATATTCTTCATATAAATTTAGTATATCAATTGCTGTGTTTTCGATCGAATTGATATAACTTGATCTGACACAGGTTTTAGATCTTTTATTTACTTTTTGTATTTAATTAACACACTACCGTACACTTCAGGATGCTCCGTACCCCCCTATTACACCTGATTTAACCCCACAAGATGGATTAAAGGGAGCTCACAAGGTACCTATGTTTCTTTTCGTCATGACCAGGAGCAGAGTAAACCCTTATTCAGAACCCCGTGATTTGGAATGGGAACTTGGAAGGCTTTGACCACGAAAGAGTCAACGTGCACCGGTCACCATTAGCGAACACGGAGAACCGGATGGAAACGAACCTGCGACCTTCCAGCTACAAGTGCAACGTCTAACCGACTCACTGAAATTTTGAGACCCCACTAAAATTTTAAGACCGCTTTTGGAATTTGGTGCGCCATTTCTGTCTGGGGGATTCGCACTCCAAAATGTATATAGTTTAAATTTGTTCTTTTTTTGTGTGTCACTGGATACGGGAATAATAATGACTTATAATGTATTTCCGAACGAATGCTTCAAATATATTTCGTGATGAGAGAGTAGCGTAAAAAGCACCCATTGAAATCACTAAAAAATGAATAAATTTGTTTGATGATTTATCTTCTACTATAAAAGGCATCATTGAGACGCTATTAATTTCCTATTGTAAAGAAAACAAACGCACTTTCGAAAATATTGTGGCAATTTATCTTGGTAGAAAATTTTCTATTCATATGCTCCGCCAGCTATTGTCCGTGTTGCCAATTTCTTTCTAAAAAATCAGCTTCGAAGCATAATAAATGAAACAGGAAAAAATCGTAAGTTAGAACGTAAGGAAAATGTAAAATTTTTATTTGGTTCTAAAGCATTTTTCAAGTTATGCATATTTTTAAATACAGCACGTAGAAGAAAAGAATGTACTTGCGAGTTTCTTCCAAAAGAAGGAGACATGTCAGTTTAGTTCCTAAAAAATGTAAACTCAGAGAATAAATGTTCTTTTCATTCTTCAGTTCAAAATAACTTTTCTGTTTGTAGAAACTAATAAAAGTTGGTGTACAAAAATACTCACAATATGAACACTTGTTTTAAAGTATCCGTTTATAAATGAATTGAAAAATTGTTTTAAATCCTAAAAGTAAATTATGCGGTCAAAGTTTTGGTATCATTCTTAATTACGATAATTAGTATAGCCATTTGAGTATTTATAATGGAAACAAAAACATAACAAAAATTTACTACGTTCTTACAATATAAAAGTTATTAGTGTTTGATTTAATTATTCCCAGATCTAATAGTTGAATTTAAACAAGCTCGTTTTGAACTTGAAAAGCCTACTAACGTATTTAACAAAAATAAAATACGTTCTTCATATCTAAGCACATAAATGAAGTTAAAACAAATGTGAAGCTGAAATACATAATAATAATTAAATTATAGTTTTAAAAAACTAAAAAATACACTTTTAGAGTAACTGATTTCTCTCTGATTTTGCACTTATAGTAAATACATCAACATGCAATATAGTTTAGCCTTTGGTATTAATAACAGTATTAAATATATTACTTTTATCTTTTCTTCAGAGTTACATACTTACATACATACATACATACATACATACACACATACATACATACATACATACATACATACATACATACATACATACATACATACATACATACATACATACATACATACATACATACATACATACACACATACATACACTCATACATACATACATACATACATACATACATACATACATGCATACATACAAACATACATACATACATACATACATACATACGTACATACATACATACATACATACACTCATACATACATACATACATACATACATACATACATACATACATACACACACTCATACATACATACATACATACATACATACATACACACACTCATACACACACTCATACATACATACATACACTCATACATACATACATACATACATACATACATACATACATACAAACTCACAAGTGAAACTAATAAAAGCGTATTAAAAACAGGCCTTCTTTTAGCATATCAGATTGATACTGAACGTGTAAAACACAGATTAGAAATTAGGAATAACTTCAGTACAACACTGTTTTCAAGGGGTAATTAGGGATTTAAGATAGTTGTTTCGATGCATGATGAAGAAATAAGTTAGGTTTCAACAGATTCGAAAGTGTTTCAAAGAAAATATCAGCTTAAATCAATAGTCTTATTAAAAACACATATTTATTACTCATTTTACTACTATTGCTGTTATTTCATTTGATTGGGTGCTTACCTTAATGTAGTGCAAATCCCTAAGTAAATTGAATATTTCCAAACGATTGAAATTTAAACAAGAAGTTCTGTCAAGAACTAAACGAGCCTACTTTCCCGTACATCGACATCGGCATTCTCGCATCTGATCATTATTCTCTTGATTATCTGAGACTGAAAATTATGTCAAACATACCTTTTCAGCACTTAGAGCTGATTTCGAAAAGCAAAATATGCCCCTCTCATCAGATGAAATAGACACAAAAAAAGTAATGAAGGAATAAATAAAGTTTTGTCACACCTTTTAAAGAGTGTAACTGTTACAGTTCCTCCGTAGAAAAAATCCTCCATCGTTTTCAAAAAAAAAAAATAATAATTAAAAAAAAATAAATAAAAGTACAAAGATCATCAAAACACATTTTATCAAAGAAAGGAAAAAAAGAAAAAGAAAAAAAAAAATCGTCCGTTAATAAAATGTCCGGAATTTCACTGTTAATCCGTTGCCAGTTGTTAAATATAAATAAAGAATAAAATGTTCTCGTGAAGGAAAAATTTTTGTTACAAAAAAAAATCGTCTGCAAAAAAAAAATAATAATAATAATAAATAAAATAAAACAAATGAATAAATAAACAAAAAATCGTCTGCACGTTCAGTCATTTTTTTTCTGAGCCTGCATTTCCGCCATGTCCGCGGAGTCAGAGTCGGAATCAGAGTCCTCACAGAAGATTACTTAGAAAAGTACTTTACAAACATTATTCATCAAAACCATTTTCTTACAAAGTTAGTTTGAAGGAAATCCGACTTTAAGTTCAGGATCAACATTCAACTTAAATTCCCCGTAGACGCTAATGTAATTTTTTTTTTCTGAACGGTTCATTATTGAACGAAAAATGGTTTGAATCAAAAAGTGAAACATGGGAATGTATGGGAAAGTCTCTCCGAGATCTTTCAAACAAAAAAAAGTTTATTCCATTCGGACGGTTCACTCAAAAGTTATTAGGTGGGGAAAGCTTGCTTAAAAGGTTCAATGTTGAACGAAAAATTGTTCAAATCGGAAATGTAGATACGGGAATGAAGTATTCTTGATGAGATATTTCGAACGAAAAAAAGTTTGTTCAAATCGGATTGTTCACTCAAAAGTTAGCATCGCGGGATAGGTTGTTTGAACGGTTCAAAGTTGAACCAAAAATTGTTCAAATCGAAAAATCAAATATGTGAATGAGCTGTACTTGCCGAGATCTTTCGAACAAAAAAAAAAGTTTATTCAATTCGGACGGTTCACTCAAAAGTTATTAGGTGGGGAAAGGTTGCCTGAACGGTTCAATGTTGAACCAAAAATGTTCAAATTGAAAATTTAAATACGGTAATAAAGTATCCTTGCCGAGATGCTTCGAACAAAAATAAGTTTGTTTAAATCGGACTGTTCATTCAAAAGTTATTAGGGGTGACAGCTTGTTTGAACGGTTCAATGTTGAACGAAAAATTGTTCAAATCGAAAATGTAGATACGGGAATGAAGTATCCTTGAAAAGATCTTTCGAACAAAAAAAAGTTTGTTCAAATCGGATTGTAAACTCAAAAGTTAGCATCGCGGGACCGGTTGCTTGAACGGTTCAAAGTTGAACCAAAAATTGTCCAAATCGAAAAATCAAATATAGGAATGAGCTGCACTCGATGAGATCTTTCGAACAAAAAAAAAAATATTCCATTCGGACGGTTCACTCAAAAGTTATTAGGTGGAGAAAGGTTGCTTAAAAGGTTCAATGTTGAACCAAAAGTGTTCAAATTGAAAATTTGAATACGGTAATAAAGTATCCTTGCCGAGATGCTTCAAACAAAAAAAGTTTGTTTAAATCGGACTGTTCATTCAAAAGTTATTAGGGGTGACAGCTTGATTGAGCGGTTCAATGTTGAACGAAAAATTGTTCAAATCGAAAATGTAGATACGGGAATGAAATATCCTTGAAAAGATCTTTCGAACAAAAAAAAGTTTGTTCAAATCGGATTGTAAACTCAAAAGTTAGCATCGCGGGACCGGTTGTTTGAACGGTTCAAAGTTGAACCAAAAATTGTCCAAATCGAAAAATCAAATATGGGAATGAGCTGCACTCGATGAGATCTCTCGAACAAAAAAAATTATTCCATTCGGACGGTTCACTCAAAAGTTATTAGGTGGAGAAAGGTTGCTTTAAAGGTTCAATGTTGAACCAAAAGTGTTCAAATTAAAAATTTGAATACGGTAATAAAGTATCCTTGCCGAGATGCTTCAAACAAAAAGAAGTTTGTTTAAATTGGACTGTTCATTCAAAAGTTATTAGGGGTGATAGCTTGATTGAGCGGTTCAATGTTGAACGAAAAATTGTTCAAATTGGAAATGTAAATACGGGAATGAAGTACCCTTGAAAAGTTCTTTCCAACAAAAAAAAGTTTGTTCAAATCGGACTGTTCATTAAAAAGTTAGTATCGCGGGACCGGTTTTTTGAACGGCTCACAGTTGAACCAAAAATTGTTCAAATCAAAAAATCAAATATGGGAATGAGCTGTACTCGCCGAGATCTTTCCAACAAAAAAAAGTTTGTCCAAATCGGAATGTTCATTCAAAAGTTGTTAGGGGGGGACAGACAGACCGACCGACAGACCGACCGACCGACCGACCGACCGACGCACAAATTCCCCATCTCAATACCCTACTTTCAAATTTTTAATTTTTCGATATTCATTTTACCTTTTTATTTTTTTAACTTGGCGATATTTTTCGGACTTGGCGATATTTTTTTTAACTTGGCGATATTTTTTGGACTTGGCGATATTTTTAGATGCATTAAGCTACTTTTAATACTTTTTTCGTCTTTCTTTTATTTTTAACGGGAAAGTAGGCTAAAAATAGTGACCACTATCATCACCTGAATTTTCTCCAATGACGGAACTTCTGGTCATAACAGTCTTTCACCCTTTATGCCCAAACGGGACTCAGAAGTCTCGCCTATATTAATTTAGTATTATGAATCCTATATGGCTAGAATCATGCTGGTTTTTGAAAGTACGACTATGGTACCACTCCTTGTACTTAGCTCATAGGCCAATAGATGGTACCTATTCTATTCTATTCTATTCTAGAAGTCAATAAACTTCGACACACATGAGGACTGCGTACTATACGCCTTGCCTCCACAGATAGTATACAATACAGATTTTATTGAAGGAAAGAATTTACAGCACAGAGAAGGAAGTTACACCCAGGGCAAAGGCGGGAATCGAACCCGCGCCGCTTGAGATTACAAACTGACGGGCAGACCCACTGCGCCGTTGAGGCCCCAACAGATGGTACCTGCGATCGGAAAACGTTTTCTTAGGGACCCTGAGGCATAGGGGGCCTAATCCTTACAGATTTTCATATGTATTTTCTCGTTATGCATGTTTTTTAATGTATTTTCAACTAAAAAAAAATTATAAAAATGCATTGCTAATTTAATCCATTTATGCCCAGTAGCCTAAACACTTGTTAGTTACTGCATACAAAACCTGTGATGGGTATATCATTTTACTAAAGCTGTTTTTCACAAGTTAAATAGTCCTTCTTCTTCAGAAAACCAGATAGAGCCGCTAATTGGACATCAGAGTTTATTTATTGACAGCTATTTTCAGACAAATGAGTCAAGCAACGATCCAGCATGGGTAGTCGCAGAAAGTAAGTGTTTTTTGCGAGCTTTTTTTTTCATAAAATTAAACTATTTTAAAATGATTAGCTTAAAATTGATCACAGATGTCTTCTGTAAGGTTACTTTGCAAAAGTTAAGTCAAGTAAGGTCGTATTTTGCTCACATATCTGTCCAGTGTCCCATAAACAGGACGTTAAATGACTTTATAAATATGGCAACGGCGATCTATTTTACGCCTAAAATGTATGTAAACCATTCCATGTAAGAGTTTTAAGCAGATAAAAATTGAAAAAAATTGTTAAAAAAAACTTGGGCATAAATGGGTTAATTTGGGACATAAAGAGTTAAATATTTGTTATTATGCTGAAATTTTGGCTCACGGTTCCCCTAGTGATGACCAACCATCATACAAACTGCAAAGTCAAATGTTGAAAAGAATGAATTTATTCTCATAATTCATTCTTTCCCAAATTCCTCAAAAGCAAGAAGAAAACCTTTCAACTCTCAGTGGACATCCTAATTGGGCTGGAAAAATTTCTATTTAATAGCATTTTTTTTACCGAAAGTTATTTTTGCGCAAAAATTTCACAGCAACTGATTAGCATCTACTAAAGGCAATTTATTTCTTTTGCGGCATCCGAAGAAACAACTTTCATCATTGATAATTCCCAACAGTGACATCAAGGCCAACTCCAGGCGTTTCTTTTCTCCAAGCACGTCCGTTGTTTTGGTGAAACTTTTAGAAGGTTGTTGAGTTCATAACCCGGTTCGTTTAATGATCGAACGAGTTTTTGCTTTCCACGACGGATTGGGAGTAGAAATGAGTTTTGAGCCAGAACATGGAATGCGCATGGTAAGTTTTCTCGAAAAAGAAAATGCGCTGTTCATGTCAAGTCTGTTTCGTTCGTTTGAGAATCTCTAAAGATTTGTTTTTCTTTTCGGGAGATATGAGTATAAATATCATCGTGTGTGTGGATACATTTTTAGAAATTAGTTGCTATGCTGATTTAAAACGAGCAGATGAATTTATTAGCACTTGGCCAGTCGTTTCAAGTTTTTCCAGGAGGGAAGAAGAAGAAATTTGCATTAAGTATGTGTACTTAATGCCCATTTTGTCAGGAAACAACAACACCACGCCATTTACGCTCAAAAACATTAATATTTTCAAAGCCAGGTGGGGAGGGGGGGTAGCAATTGTGTCGCATTTACAGGTTTCGGATTCATTCTCAAAGCATTTTTAAGGAACGTTTTGGTTGCCAAAGAACTATACAAACACTTATCCGGCGTACTTTTGAATGCCCTCTTGAGCCTCAATGACCATAGGGTCCTTCTCACTTGCGACATTTGCGGCATATGGTAGAATTTAGCATAGCATCAATAGAACAAAAAATAAAACACATAAGTATACGCAAAAGCTACCAATAGCTTAATTACTTCTCCGTACCGTTTTGTTTGTTAAGTGGGTGCTTAAGCATTAACAAGCGCAAAGAACTAATCAGTTACATATTAACACATTTTACTTATCGACTGGTAACGTATTCATAAAACGGCGTCATTTTATCTAGCATGCATTCCCCAACTCATATAGTATTTCATTAAAAAGTAGTAATTTTAAAAGGTAATGAACAATGTTCTTGCCTAAGAAATAGTGCACCGGTTTGTATTTCTTAAACAGCAATCTTTCGTTCATTACCCTTTAAAATCACTGCTTTTTAACAAAATGCATGAGCGTCACGTGCGGAACAACATTTCGGCTTTTTTGTGAAATGATCCATAAGCTATTTTAAGCTTTAACTAGTTCCATACTAGCCCTGTAAGAGCCATAATTTTCGCTGCAAGAAATCGATGCTTGCGGTGTTATTAGTAAAACAATTTAAGTATATTGTCTTTTTGCTTTGCTAATACCAAGATTTTTATGTTACAAAACCTGGAACAAACTACTGTTTATAATTTTTCTGTATTCGATAATTTATGAATTAAATTTTAACTTAGAAGGCCCATAACAATTACATAAGAGTTAACTACTTAGTTTTCAATTGAATGAGGCAGAAATATTTGTTTGCCACGCCTTTCTCCTCTTTTTATTCTGAAAGGAGAGCCTTTCATATCACGAGAGTCGACCATTTAACCGATCTTCTTACGATATAGCCCTAATTCAACATAACTCGACAAACTTATTTCAATAAATTGATTGAAAACATTGATCTCTTTTAACACTATACATGGCAAAACCCAAAAATCAAATGTCCATGGTCGCATCGGATCTTTCACCTACGGATGCGTATAGCACTTCGTCCGAACCCGCATTAAAAGCATCATTAACACCATTCTCGGATATCCTTAATCAGAGTTCGGAAGGCGTCGGATTCGTGTTCGGAATAACAAAGTCGGAAATCTTCGCCTCTCGTCGGGAAAAGGGGGAGGGGGGTGGACTGCGGTTAACGCATTCCCCAACAAAGGCACACATTCCGAAATATTTGCCGAGTTAATCAAATATTCACAATCATGTGGGTTGGGGGGAATTGCGCGGACCGGATGAAAAGATAAAACGCGAGCATCCCTTTTAATGAGCTGCCGAAGTCCGCGATTTCCGACTGGTATCTCATTAGGAGTGTAATGATTATGTGTTATGTTTTCTCTCACGACGGCTGCAGCCTTTTCCATTACCGATCATTAATTCATTAGAAATAATAAGTCAATAGAAGATGATTCCTGTCTCTATTGTAGATGGTCGTTTGGTGGTCGATTGAAGACATATTACGCGTGCCGGACTGAGCTTCTGTTGTCTTTGTCATCATAAGAATTCCTTTGTTGAAAAAACATTTTATTATGTTGATATACAAATCCAAACAGTGGATATATTTTTCACAAATTTTTCACCTTTCCTTAAGCATGGATAACGTGATCTTTTATCCAATAAATGGCAAACAACTTTTTCCATTACCGATTGCTAATTCATTAGGAATAAATAAGTCAATAGAAGATGATTCCTGTTGTAGATGGCCGTTTGGTGGTCGATTAAAGATATATTACGCCCGCCGTACTGGGCTGATTGTCATGTGGGCTTCTGTTCTCTAGTCATCCAAGATGACAAGGATTCTTTTGCTGACCTGATAATTAAAATATGCGCTGATCTAAATTCAAATGGTTAATTTAAGGACATTCACAAATCACTTCACTTTTAACTGACATGGATTACGTTATCGTTTCTCGAAAAAGTACTAAAGCACTTTTTCTACTGTAGATCATTGATTCATTAGCAATATTAAGTCAATAGAAGATGATTCCTGTCTATATTGTAGATGGCCGTTTGGGGAACGATTAAAGACATATTAAGCGTGCCGGACAGGTCTTCTGATGTCTTTCTCATCACAAGAATTAATTTGCTGAGAAATAATTTTATTATGCTGATATATAAATTTAAATAGTAGATATATGATTTTCAAATTTTTCGCCTTTCCTTAAGCATGGATTAAGTGATCTTATATCCAATAAGTGGCAAACAACCTTTTCCATTACCGATCATTAGTTCACTAGAAATAATAAGTCAATAGAAGATGATGCCTGTCTATGTTGTAGATGGCCGTTTTGGTGGTCGTTTACGCGGGTTGGACTGTGCTGATCATCATGTAGGCCAGGATGAAAAACAAAATCTTCAGGTGAAATCATTAAGTAATTATGTGCTAAATCCAAAATGGAGAATTTGTAAGTATGCCGCCACTCTTAATTGACGTAAATAAAGTGATAACTTTTTCTTTTGCTGATAGTTTATTCTCAGAAATAATAGATCAATAGCAGATGATTCCTGTCTTTATTGTACATTTCAAAAATTGAACTGTTGTTTTTCCAGTGTAATACTTTCAACCTATATTTCAATTATTTAAAATCGTTAAAATTCACAGTAATAAACTGTAACACTAGCAATTTTATAGTTTCGTATGGTAAAGTTAGAAATTTTACAGTTTATTGTCATAAAATTTGGCTGTGTTACACTGTAAAAACAACAGTATAATACTAGCAGCAGATGTTCCAGTTTAAAACTGTAAAATGCATGGTAATAAACTGTAAAATTACCAATTCTGCAGTTTGTTACTGTAAAATTAGCAATTTTACAGTTTAGTACTGTGAAAGTAGACATTTTATAGTTTATTATTGTAAAATTAGCAATTTTTACAGTTTATTACTATAAAATTATCTGTATTATACTGTAAAAACAACATTTTTTACACTGTAGATGGCCAACTGGTGATGGATGAAAGGAAGACACATACCGGATGGAGCGTGATCATCATATGGACTTCTGGAGCCCGGACTCAATTCTTCAGTTGAATTGATTATTGAATTATTAGCATATCTAAAGTCAAAATGATAAACTTATGAATATGTCATGACTTTACCAAGGACATGAAAACTATTTTCTAAGACGAAGCTATCAACTGAAATGATTTAGGATTATACTTATATCGACTCAAGTTACAAATTCAAATGAACTCCTTTTTTTTTTACATTTCCGTTCTTCCCCCAAGAAGAAGAAATCTTAAATCCTTTGCTTGAAACATGAAAGGAATCATATTTTTAATAGATTCAAAATATTTATTTTTGAATACTTTCTTCTTTATAATTCTTTTCCCCAAATCTCTCTTTTTGTCTGCCAGAAGGAAGAAATCCGCCAAATAAGAAGAATTAATTCCGTCACTTTTATGTCTTCATGTAATGTCAATATGTTACTCATTTGTGGATCTGTTTATAGTTATGTTTCTCATTTCGTTTATTTATTGCTTTTAACAATAGCTCCATAGGGTAGACTTTCCAAAAGGACAAAATAATGAAAGATTTGTTATTAGTGTATGCTTAAATTAAGGTAAAATTTAAACGAACATTTTACCATCTTTCTTCTCCTTGAAAGAGTTCATTGGAAGATATAGTTTTCATTGCGATGTTGTATGTATGTGTATGTATGTGTTTCCTTAGTTATTTACATACTCAAATTTGCTACATCCAACGCATTTCGCCGTGTAAAAGAAAGATACGTTCAAAAAATAAATAAACTTTTACTTATAACGATATTGCCGAAAAATGGAAAAGCAGGCAGCAAAAGAATACTCTGCCATAACAAAAGTACAGGAAAATGTAGTTCAATTTTGATATACAGAAGAACCTATGTAATTATTTTTTGATAAAAATAAAATGTTTTTCATTTAAATGAAATGTTTTCATCTGTAAGTGAATCTTGAATAAAAACTATTTATTTTAAAAGGCTCATAAAAGTCACAATAAATGCATGTAATAAGTAAAGCTGCACATGTAGTAAAAGCAGAACGCAGAAATTGCTTTAGAAATAGGTGGTTTATGAGTTAATATTGTAGTCTTTTGAAATAGTTTTACATATACAATGTCTCCATTGCTTCTACCTAATGTTAGAAAAATGGCCGACATTATTGCTCAACAATTTGGAATATCCAAGACTTAAGAATGTACAGTTGTCAATACTAATAAATGGAAAGAGCTAGAGGACGGATTCTTCCTCTAAAGAATTCGATAAATAAACCTGGGTTAAATTAGTTGATGCATAAGTGTAGAAAATATTTTGTACCAGTCGTAATTATTTTTGTGCAGCCAAATTTGCGTGTTTCGGAGTTTCAAAAGTGTTACCACACTCTAAAAAATGAATGTTGTTTTTACAGTATAATACAGCTAGTTTTATGGCAATAAACTGTAAAAATGGCTACTTATACAGTATTAAACTGTAAAATCACTATAATATTACTGTAATAAACTGCAAAATTGGTAATTTAACAGTTTATTACTATGAATTTTACAGTTTTAAACTGGAGCCTCTGCTACCAGTATTATACTGCTGTTTTGACAGTTTAAAAACAACTAAATTTTACGGCAATAAACTGTAAAATTGCTAACTTTGCAGTAAGAAAGTGTAAGATTTCTAGTTTTACAGTTTATTACTGTGCGTTTCACAGTTTTAAATTGGAACTTCGGCTGCCAGTATTATACTGTAAAAACAACAGTTCAGTTTTTGCAGTGTGTAACAAGTTTGTAAGATTTTAGTAAATTTGAACTTCATCAGCAAATTTTATCACTTACTTTCACTGCTAACAGTTGAATGATACATATATTTTTCATCAAAAGATTACAGCCCCATTTTAAATAAAAATGCACACACATTTAACCGAAAAGTTTTTCCTAACTAATAACTCAGTCTTACCAAAACACATTAGAATAAAACGGGAGGAGTAACTTATTCCCGTCCAAAATTCAACAAACACAAAAAGCACCTATAAATGTTATTTTTCCACATAATCATAACTTTTTCCCTGTTTACTAATAGCATTTGTCACTATCAGCTATTATTAAAACATACTACTATTTTTCTTTCTGCAAAATATCCAAAAAGTTTATCTTTCTTATTAAGTGCTTAGTAAGTGCACTTTTAATTCTCCTTCCTTTTTTTTCCTTAGAAAAACACATTAAACGTGCAAAGTGTGAATGTATGCTTATTTATGAGGCGTTAAAGTGAATAACAAGCTGTTGAATTACAAATAGGATCTATTGAAAGTGGGCGATTAAAACGCCGCCTACGGTGAAAGCAGATTTCCTGTGCCTCGCCGAGAGAAAAGTAAGACAAAAGAAAAAGGAAAAAAAGAGAGAGAAAAAAAAGCGCTTTGTCGGCAGCAAAAGAAATCACAGTTCGCTCGGGAGCAACTTTATTTTGAGAGGAAGATCAAAGAAGAAAGGGAAGAAAAAAGAACGGTAGGAGGAGGGAGGAGCAAAGAATTCTAAAGAAACAAGGTCCAGAAATGAAAAATGACGTCGCAACGGAAAGGAGCAAAACGAACGGGAAAAATACGAAAAAGAACCATAAGAAGAAACGGGTCAGGACAAGTAAAAGCTCTATCTACAGCGAAGGTAGTCGTACCTTTTATAGGAGACAGAAACAAAAACTATGACGGATGGATCCTTCGAGGGTTTAGATTGACGCTAAATTTGGGCCCATCGCTAAGGAAACACCCCCGGGGCAAATGCCCCGGTAGATGCAATCCTTTAACTTGAATTTGATTCTGTGACAAGATTTTTTTCGCTTTCTTTTTCTTGCGAAGGCGTCTCGCAGATGAAGGATTCAGCGCCTGCATCAATTGCAACATCGATCTTCAACTGTCATGTTTCTCTATATATACGGTGGTATTGAAGCGCTTTTATTTCGTACATTATCCTGATAAAATTTAACTGCCGAAAAATCATTTGTGCATTTATTTTGTGCAAAATAAATGCATTTTTCTTCCTTTAAAACTGAGATAAAAAAAAATCATTAATAAAAATCTCCCTATCTTATCCATTCAACACTTGACTCATTATTATTCAGTTAGCATTCAACTTACGCACAAGCATAGCCGCAATTCTTTCTAGGGAGGAGGTGGTAATGAGTCGATATTTAGTCCCGTTAAGAGAGGTTGCTTAAACTTATTCATAATGGCTCATACAACGATAATCCTGTAACCTTTGCATTAGGAATAAAAGAAGTTGAGGAAGACAACCGCTGAAGTCAGCACGGTTAATTTTTTCCATCAAAGTGTCAGTGCCCTACACTGCAGTGAGAAAACACAATATCCGCAAATTTTTATTTTATTTTATTTTATTTTGTTTTATTTATTTATTTTTTGTCATCTATTGCACTCCAGCTTTTATGTAAAAGCTTGTTTGTTTGGTTTCTGCTTAAAATGAAGAGCAGAAAAAATGTCGAATTCCAACATTTCCCTAATGTAAGTATGTAATCTAAAATGGGTTTGCAGTATAGCCTATCAAGGCTCTTGCGCCAAAAAACCCAAAACAAACCGAAACGTGTTTCTTCAGATGTCTTAAAAACACCTTTCTGCAGACGCTGCGTTTTATCTTCTAACGGCGGAATGTGACATTTAGAACGTATTTTCATATGCAGAATTATGCTAAATATGTAGGGGAGAGTGGTAATGAATGGGCCACTTTTTGGTTTTGAATTTTTGTAATTTTTTCTAACACTTTGTTTTAACTCTAAATTGGTGTTTTAGTTACTTTACTTATCTGGCTATCTAAAAAAGTCGTAAAAGTTGGATTAGCACCAGTCTATAATGAATTATAATAGAAAATAAAAATTTTGAAATTTGGCCCATTCAACCCCACCTATGGGGTTGAATGGGGCATCAAAGGTAATTAATGGGCCACTAAATGAATTCAATGAAAACATGTGGATTTAATCTTTTATTTGCTGAATATGACAAAATAAATGTGGCACTTGACATTATGATACAAAATCATACTGATTTAAAATTATATAAACATCAAAACTGATGCAATTAAAATAAAACTGATGCATACCAATTGTAGCAGAAAAATGACTAAATAATGAGACTGTAAGAAATAAATAACAACTTCAAATATATATTAAAAAAAATAACAGATAATACACACTATGATTTAACAAAATTTATATATTTCAAAAATAATATTAAAAATCACTTTCAAAAACTTCATCTTCATTTTCAAACTTGTCAAAATTCAAATTTTTTTTTAATTTACTAGACATCGGGAATAAGAAATATCTAACTTAAGTTACCAAGAAAGAAAATGAAATTGTACTGTGAGGAATATAATATGAAGGAGAGAGGGGGCTTTTTCAAGCCACGCACTGCGACCAGAGGTCTATTGTACTATAGGAATATAATATAGATCTGCAAATTATATTTAGAAGTTACTACAAACATATTTTGACGACAGTAATCTTTATCTACGACAGTCAGTTGTGTTTCATATTAAGGCGAAAATTCAAAGAAAAGGAAGAAAAACAATATTTAGGTGGCCCATTCATTACCATGACATAGTGGCCCATTCAGCCCCACCTATACTTTTGGAATACATTTAGGTTTTTTGAGTACATTGAATTTAAATAACATCAAAATACATCTTAAGATTAGTTTATAGATATGGAAAGACTAGCTTATACATATGTATGCAATGAAATACTTGGTACATTTTAGCTAGGAAATGTTTTACTAAAAAGGGAAAAACTTACTTTTCAGTCAGATTCTAGACCATGCCACTCTAGATTGAAAACGACTCAGCACAAACGAATGAAAATTGGATGAGTTTAGTAGAACAAATAGCTACATCTATTGATGGCATCAAAAAAAAAATCATGCAAATACTTTTTCATATTTTGTTAGTGGCCCATTCATCACCATGGCCCATTCATTACCACTCTCCCCTACATCAACCTCACATAAAATTGAAAACAATTACCTGTTCACGTTCCCGTAAAAAAATACGTAAATTAAATTATATGGGGTAGGTAAATAGATTTTATAAATGTTTAAAAAGGAAAAAAAGATTCTAAAGCGCTATTAACAGCGACAAGATTTTTTAAGAAGTCAAAGATCGTGTTAATGATATTTAAGCTATAAATGTAGAGTAATATAAAGTTAATTATTAGACTGCCGTTTTCCTCAATGTACGGGGGGGTAATATAGTGGTAGTAAAATGTCCGTCTGGGTCATAATCCTGACAGCAGAAGTCTGGACAGTCCAAAATCCACACAAACATTGTTCGACAGAGTTAAAATCTCGGCATGCAGAATTTATTGCAACAAAGAAAATAATTTTGATCCTGTCAGAGTTTGTCAGAATCTCGGTTATCGGCGTTATGTCTGAATATCTACGAATGTATTTTATGAAAAACTTTTCTGATATAATGTTACAAAAGTTTTTTAGTGTTACAATATAACGATTCAATTAATTTCGCTTTATATTGAGTATTTGAGAAGGAAAGAAACATCTTAATTTTTGCAAAGTGCTAGTAGCACTTTAAATGTGAACTTTTTCACCTCGTTCGAACACATCAACTTTCCCAGCCACACTTTTTTTTAACATAAATAAATAGATGCTTAAATTAAGAACTAATGCCAGTTCGTATTGGTCTTTAGCAAATGTTTAATCTCAAAATGTTTCGTTTGCATATTTAACAAGACATTTGTCTAAAATACGACAAAGAGATGAAGAAGCCCATTATCTGTCATCTACTCATGTGAAATGAAAGATATTAGAGAGTGAGTGGAGGTAAGATGAAAGGGAGATTCAATTCAAAACAGTCCTCTTGAGGCGAAAGCACTAAGTTTGTCCACGACATGCGATTCTGCAATGAACTAAAAAGTAATGATTCACGAAGTTCTTAGGACACGCAATAACTTTATCAACCTTTCCGCTCGCCGAGATCTTAGTTACCATCAAGTCAGTGATACTGTCACGATGGGTCCATGTGCACTACTCAAAGGGAATTTTCTTGGAATGATATTTAATTTGTTTTTAATATTTATTTTATTTGTTCATTTATTGAACAATAAAAATTGCTAACTGCTTCCCCCGGTACCTATACTACCATGCTAAGCGCAAAAGTCGTATCTGCACTTTTTGTCAAAATTGAGTCACGGTCACTAGGGGGTTCCTAATCACATATTTCACCTAAATACAATGTTTAATGGTTATTTGTATATGGGAAATATTTTTAAAAACTATTTGAAAAAGTTTCATCTGAATCAAATACGTGGAGGCGCAAAACTTATTCGGCCATTTCTCATTTTGAAGTCGTTGCAGATACGACTTTTGCGCTTAGGAAGTACATCGTTTTATCTACTATCTTTGCGTCATCACTGGCAAATGCGAGTTATGAGAAATAAGCAATGGTTTAGAACCGCCGCGCCTTGAGTTAAGGGACCAGTAAGTAATCCAAGAACCTGAAAATTTCTATGGAATTCACTTACCAACGTCTCATTTTATAGGACAGTAATGAACGAAGATATTAATTTTTTTAAAAAGTGATTCTTTCAAAAAATGGTATTAGTACATTTAAAATTTTGATACGAATCATATCAGTATTTTTTTCTGAGAAAGAAAAATTTGTTTGTAATGTCTATATTATAGTTAGTTAGAATACAGGTTATAATTGTTTTATCTCGAAGTAGAAAGGTTTCTTCAAGTAAGATAGTTAACTAGCTTTTTGATTTGCTCTAATTGCTCTCTCAGAAATATAACACTCATTTTTGCGAATTCTATTGTAAGACAAATCTCGTTATTGAATCAATTCTTTACTCGCTAGATCAGAAAACTATGCTTAAATCTCATAAAATTTTATTCTACTTTATGAAACGTCCACGCGGAACATTTTTCACGAAGCAATATTATCTAATGCAAAAACTCCGTAAGATTCAAGCATGTGTTTCTGATTGCGCTTCATAATACTTTCGATACGAAATAAATAAATACATTTGAGCAACTAAGTAACAATGCGAAACATAACGTTGAAAAAGAAATCAGTAACTGAATTGCAGACGCGGGTTTCAAGATTTCAAGAAACCCATTTTTTAGTGCAAAAATTTGTGAGCTTCTGAATATATGTCGTTTGCTACTTTGTCGAGTAATGCTAAGATGCCAAATTACGGCTCTAGAAAATATCCAATTATGTTTCGAATTGTCAAAAAGCAGGAACTATTGAAGAAAAATTAAATTATTTCTCAGAAGATTAATCCTACTTGAATCAAAAGGATGCAGCAATTCTTTTCCAGCACCCCCTCCCTTCACCCCCATCGATCACGTTTTTGCCAAAAGCAATTGTTTACTTCTCAGCCCCGCCCTCACCCCTCATCTCTCTCTTTCTCGATGTTCCAAGTCAAAAGATACCAATGCACGTGGCTAAAAGGGGGAAAGGAGAGGGATTGCACAACGTGAGTATTTATATTATCGATTTGTAAAACAAAACAAACAATAATACATGTTTTCTCTCTCTATCTTGCTCTCAGTCTCTCAATGATTGTGATTGAGTTTTGTACTTTAAGAACCTGCTGAACTGATGTAACGACATTACAAAAGGGACTGGGACAACGACAGGAGGAATTATTATTTTAGACACTATTACCTCACTGCAAAAAATGTACTGTTGTTTTTACAGTTTTATACTGGCAGCCGAGGTTCCAATTTAAAACTGTAAAGTACAGTAATAAACTGTAAAACAAGCAATCTACAGTTTCTTACTGTAAAGTTAGAAATTTTACAGTTTATTGCCGTAAATATACTGTAAAAACAACAGTATAATATTGGCAGCAGAGGTTAAAGTTTAAAACTGTAAAATGCACTGTAATAAACTGTAAAATTAAAAATTTCACAGCTTATTACTGTAAAATTAACTGTATTATACTGTAAAAACAACATTCATTTTTCACAGTGCTGCTGAACTGAAGTAACGACATTAGAAAAGGGACTGGGACAACGAGAGGAGAAATTATTATTTTAGAAATTATACATATGATGTTCTTAGATACAACTTAACTGTCTTCCTAAACATCATAAATTTCCTTCGAAACAGCTAGTAATTTACTTTTGTGAAACAGTGGCTAAATAAAACTTTACACTTCAGGTAGAGTATACAGCTCGAGTGATATCTACATATGGCAATAAAGATCAGCAGAGACATTTTTTAAGATGCTACAAACATATTTCACGCATTAAAAATTGAAAATTTGCTTCAAATATTAATTCACAAGTTTCTTCCTCTTTTTTTTGGGGGGGGGGGGGGGGAGATAGTTAAAACGTAAGGTTTCAGTTTGTGTTTCTAGACGATTTGGTAACAGTAACTTTCTTCTATGTAGTTTCAAAACAGAAACTTGAAAGTGTTGCCTTGTGTCCACTAGATAAACGAGTTCATTTACTTGGTTACTCCACCAAATTTTCATTAAAATCCCCTAAAAACCAAACGAAGGGCCATATCAGCTCTTAGAGATTTTTCTTTTTTAATAATAATTGAGCATTTCAATAAAAACGTTTTTCATGTCACGATCCAAATATTGCACACTGCAAAAAATTAATGTTGTTTTTACAGTGTAATATAGCTAATTTTATTGTAATTAAACTGTAAAAATTGCTAACTTTACAGTAATAACTGTAAAATTTCTACTTTTACAGTACAAAACTAAAATTGCTAATTTTGCAGTTTATTACCGTGCATTTTACAGTTTTAAACTAGAACCTCTGCTGCCAGTATTATACTGTTGTTTTTACACTGTAATACAGCTAAATTTTACGGCAATAAACTGCAAAATTTCTAACTTTACAGTAAGAAACTAAAATTGCTAGTTTTAGTTTATTACTAAATTGTCAACATGTAAATTGCTAGTTTTGCAATTTATTACTGCGTATTTTACAGTTTTAAATTGAAACCTCGGCTGCCAGAATAATACTGTAAAAAGAACAGGTCATTTTTGGCAGTGCAGTCGTTAATGGCATTATGAATTTTTTGAAAGATTTTGTGCTTAAGCTTTCATTTACTGGTCTTTTATTTTTTAATTATTTTTTAAACTGTGGAGTAATATGCAACGATAAGGTTTGAGATATTTTTTTTCCCAAGCACAAGTAGTACATCTTGGAAAGAAAAAAAAAACAGATATATGATCAATTCTACGAACCTCTTTTCAGGAACGTAAAATGTTAGAACTTTCTGTTTTGACAAAGCATCGAACAAATTCCTCATCCAAAACACCGCATGCTTCTTTGCAGCAGCCCTCTTTTCAACACCTCATCAACGAAAACTTTCTCTCTTCGTCTTTTCCTATCTGAGAAATATATGAATATTTTTTTTCGTCGTGTAATTTTTAACTTTCTTTTTACTCGCTAGTTTTGCGTATGCCGCCTCTTTGTTCTTGGTAGGAAAAAAGAGAACATTTGAAAAATGATTATTTCGCATTTTTTATTCCCCTGGCCTCTTTGTATTTTTTTACTGATAAATGACTTCTTAAACATTCTTTTCCTTGCATTTTCTTAAAGAAATAAATCCCCTCTTTTAATTTTTTCCTGAGAATCTCTTTGAAATGCTTTAATTTCTTTAACTTTTTTGCATATTCTATCAGAGCTGTATTTTATCTTTTTTTTTATTCCTGATAGTTTTTTTATTTATTTTTCATGCATGAAAGGAACTAAAAGTGACAATTAAAATTGCGTAAAATCTAGCGTTGGAAAATGAACTTGTCTCATAACGTTCATATTTCAACTAACTTTGACGCACGATTACTGAGTGAAAAAATGCATTTAAACTTTTGTTTTGTTGCTCGTTTATTTAATATTATTGCTTAAAGCGTAATGAAATGTAAAGAGATCAAATTTATATCATAGAAAGAGAAAACAGCGTAGGTAAAAATATTCAATGAAATTATAATTGAGTGCTAGTATGATAGCAGACTTAAAAATTGAGGTTCATATAAAATGTTCATACATCATTGAAGTAACAAGAAGTTTTGATATCAAATTTTACTCTCACTTTAGAAACAAAAATCTCACCTCAGACACTGTCTCAAAAGTCATTTTTGCAAATGGACCATTCAGATAAATGATATCACACTTTTTCATATCTGCCAGTCCCCCTTTGTAAAGAAGTGTCACACTTTACCTTACCCTCTCTCCTCCACCTGTCACGTGTTACCCTCACACTATTTTTCAGAAACATCCTGTTATTGAAAAAAATAGTTATGTCCTTTCTTGTTACCCCGCCCCTCCCCCCTTGTCCCAAACTCACAACTTCACAAACCTTTCACTCTCTAAACGTTGTATAATTTGTGCATGACCTCAAAGGTAACACATTAGTGTCGTAATGTGTACATAGAGGGCGTATTCATAGCTCTGAAACCTACACAAGATGTGGAAAACTCCTGACTGAAGTTGGAGTGCAAACAATAGTTTCATTGAAGTGAATAAATTAACAACATGCTGAACGCTTTAAGAACCATGGAACATACGCATCCATATCTTCCTTTTTTAAAAGCATTTATTATTCAGTGCAAATAACTTATAAACAACATTTTTACCATGTTATTGAGGCATCATAATCTTAACATTAGCAAAAAAACTTTAAAAATGCAGTACAATTTTACTTTGAAAGCATTACAAATGCGATGCTGCCATCGGCAGCATCACTTATGCTGTCATGTTTCAACTTCTGTTCAAAATTAATTTTTAATTGCAGATTCAACACAAATAATGTCATTAATTAACCAAAATTTCCGAGTTGAATGGTAAATTATCAAATTTTGAAAAGTTGCTGCAGTTTTGCATATCTATTATACACACGCATTTTAGGGACCTATTTTCACCAAACTTTACACACATGTTATTTACGTCAAAGGTTTAACAGTTTTATGCGTATAAAATGTTCATATGCTACAGAAAAGCTTATGGTCCTTAAAAGGATCAAAACTTAAATTTTAATTATTCGTCTTCAGTTATTTCTAATAAAATTCAGTTACGGTAAAATCTCAGTACAGTGAATATTAATCAAGAAAAGATCCGCTTCAACGAAGTAAGTGCTTAGTCATGTTTTAATTGCCCTTACATTGGTTGAATTCCATTACAACGAAATTCCCGTTATTACAAATAAATTTGCTGTTTTTCGAAGTTCGTTGGAATGGAACTTAACGATTATAATTATATTTAAAAGTTAATGTCTCGCGTACTTTTACTATTAACAGAAACAACCGAAACTTAAAATGACTTTTCATCCTTTAATCTTAAAACTGATTGATGAAATTCAGTTATTTATAACAACATAAATTAAAACCTGTGCAATATCGTACACACTTAAACGCTTTCTAAGTTCTCATTTGTTAATAAATCTTAAAATTCTAAAACGACAAAATAAACTAATTACAAAACTTTTAATCAAAACTTTTCATAAGCAAGACTCCATTTCTAACATAAACAGAAGCATCTTAAATCTGAAATGAAATTTTCAATTATTAAATATGCGATAGAGAGAACCGTTTCTTTAATGAAAAAGGAAATAAATAATAAAAACACGGAACTTATTTTCATCAGCGGACATATAAGCAAAAATTAAAAAGGGAAATAAGTTCATTCAATAATCATCAGTCCTGCCAGTATTTGGCTAATTGAAAAATGAATAATTAAATCTAAGTGATTTTTAATGATCTTCAATATTCTTGTAATCATTTATCATAAAACGTAAATCTGTTTGAGCATGTTTCTAAATATGAGTAAAAGTAAGAACATTTAAACATCCAAATATTTACAGGGTCGATTATTAGGACCGGTCGGGACAGAGACAAATCAGGCAAATGAAAGTTCTGGATTATTGGGCAACTTTAAAAAATAGTTACTGGTAATGTTTTTCGAAGTTGTCCAGTCATTCGGATTGCTCGTTTTATCCGGTCTTCTTTATTAATGCAGAAAACTGTCAACGCAAAACTTTTATGTACATGCATATGCAGTAATTCGTGCTAGTATTGGAATATTTACTATTTAAAACAAATGTTTTACATGAAATTTAAAAAGTTTTGGGACACTTTTGACGGCAGTAAAAGAAATAAGAAATATTGAAAATAAAATATTATTTCACTATTCAACATGGAGAGCTTGATCCACAGATTTATGTAGGTTTTAATTCAAAAATGCTCAATAATGCTTCAAATTCAAAAATGCTGGTATGGGACTGCACTGTTAAATAAAACCTGAATTTTCAGGAAGATTTTTACTGATTTCAACAGGAAATTTCCGTTTTCGTTTTAAAACATAACTTTTCCTTAAAAAAACGGAAATATTCCGTGAATTACCAAGTTGGACAAAAAAAAAAACGGAATTTACCTGGTTTTGTGGTTGAAATACCGAACCAGGAAGTTAGAGACAGTCTGAAGAGACTTGGCGCGTGCGCAGATACGACGGAGTTTTCGGCAGCTTAAATGATTCATTACTGAATCAAAGTGCACAGCAAAAGAAACGCAAAGTCATCGAGAATTAATATGCATGTTTAAGCTTCTATGAAAGCGACTTGTATTATTCGCATTAGCATGGAAAAGAGGACATCTGTGTCTCGTCGTTTGGATAGTTACTTGACAAAAAACATCGCATTCGAATGTTATTTAATCGTATTCCTCAGGACGTTATTATGTGTGACATTTTGTTTCAATTTGAAAATGCTTCGAAAAACAGCGTTGAATAAGAATTATTCCAGGATTCTGCGTAGTTAATCAAATTGTCTGAAAAAATAATTTGGATCTTTTCATGTGATTATGCGGTATGCATGTGATTATGAGCGTTTTCCTTGCTCAACATTTTTAAGAAGACTTCGTTTATCGCAATGGATAGAATCAAAATAGGCAACAAAAGGGCGTGTTAGTATATTTTAAAATCTACTCGCTCTATCGTTGCCTTTTTGAGCAACTTTTACTTCAAATAGGAGGTAAGAATTTTTATTTTTGTTACTGCTATTTTTATTTTAATCTGAGTCCAGACTTAACAGTTAGTTATTTCATGATGTAAACCAATTGTGCATTTTAGGAGTTGCATGTATAAACTTACTGGTGCTGAGGGTTAGTAAAATTTAGTGAAATGATTTTTGTAATTTTATATCTGGATTTAAAAGCTTAGTCTCAAAACTTAGCTTTTTTACTTTATGACTTTACTTCGTTAATGTGACGAAATTAATGTTGTCAAAACTACGAAAATGATTGTCAGTTTGACGAAGGATAAAGAAATATTTCGCTGCATTTGACGAAATTCATCCCCAAAAAATGACGAAATGTTCACTCGGGGTATATTCTTGGAAGTGATTTCATCAAAAACAAAGAAAATATCGTTAATTTTGAAAGTGCATTTCTGAAAGTGTTGATCACTATGAACACCATAACGTAAATATATATGAAAATAGAGGAAATCAGTAACAATACAGGTTTTTTTTTTTTTTTTTTTTTTTTTTTTTTTTTTTTTTTTTTTTTAATGGAACCACGAATGTTTCAAATTCAGAAAGGAAAAAAAGAACTTTCGGAAGAACTTAATTTTTATTCAAACATAAGAGAAAATATTTTTAAAAGAATGCACCTTGTTAATACTTTTTAATTTTTTGAAGTAATGCGCTCAGAAATACTATGCATTGATCATTCCATCTTCAAAATATTTGAGTATTTTATGCGAGATTGATGTAATCTTTTCAAAAAAATCATGTTATTTTAATGAACTAAAATTTTTAATTAAAAAAAAAAGCAGATTCTTGCATTGCTTTAGTATTTTTTTTTTAAAGGCAAGATGCTTAAGAGTTAGAAGTATGAGCGGACATTTTCAAACTTTTTCTAAAAAACAAAATTCGTGAGAGTTTTAAGTTTACATTTTTGCTCATCATTTTGTCTTATATATATATAATTTTCCGGTGAGCTAGTTTACGCTCCTTTTTTAATTGCTCTATTTTTCTGTTTCTCATTTTTCCATATTTTAGTCACCCACATTTTTACGTTATAGGCTTAAACCTATACGCTTATACTTATATATGCAAGATGGAAAATTATTTAAAGTTTGCAAAATAAACAAGTGCTTTTATAGCAGCTTAATATTAATAGCAAATTATATATGAAAGTTCAATAAATTAGTCTTTTAAGTGGCGCAAAATGTGTAGATTGGAAAAAGCAACAAATGAACAAATTGAAATTTTAAGAAACTTTAGAGAAACATTTGAAAATTTGCGAAACACTATAAACAGATAAAAAGAACAAACGGAAAAGATAAGGCAGCACATTACCCATGTTTGTTCTTTTTATATGTTTATATTGTTTCGCAAATTTTCAAATGTTTCTTAAAATTTCAATTTGTGCATTTGTTGTTCAACACAATCTACGCATTTTGCGACACTTAAAGGACTAATTTATTGAACTTCCATATATAATTTGCTATTAATATCAAGCTGCTATAAAAGCGCTTGTTAATTTGCAAAATTTAAATAATTTTCCATCTTGCATGTATATATATAAGTCAAAGCGTATAGGTATAAGCCTGTAACGTATAAGCGGGAATAATAAGAACCGAAAAAATGAAGAACGGAGAATTACGAAACAAAAAAATGCCGAACGGAAAAATGACGAACGGAGCTTCTGCAAAATCACGGAAATATAATTAACGAAACGGAAACACTCCGGCAACTCAGCTGCCGTATATTTTTTCGTTATTTTCAGGACATTTTTTTAACAGTGTGCCTTGAAATGAATGTCACGTTTTTTTTAACAGTTTTGGCTCCTCCCCCCTTTTGTCACAAAGTGTCACAATTAGTCATAACTGTCACAATGTCCCCCCCCCTCAAAGTGTGAAATCATTTATGGACAATTCCTATTCTCTTTTAAATGTCCAAATGTATGATTTTGCCCAAGTCATAAAAATATTTTTATATTTGCGAAAGTTTCTTAAAATGAAGAGTTAAACGATTGAAGAAAACATAAAATAACGATTAGCCAAAATAACGTTAAACCTTTATATAAGTAGGTGATGGTACCTTACATTGGAAAAAGCGTACGGGTAGTTTTCTTACATTACAGCTATGACAAGTTTGTAAACAGCAAAAACTGAGACAACATGACTTTCTTAATATCACATAAAATAAAATGCAATATTTCTCGGAACTGCATGAAAATCTATCAACTGTAATAATCAAAATTTATTATTTCGTATGCGATTAATTCTTGCCAAAAGCTCGTTGAGTTCGAAAAAAAAAGTGCTCCAAAATGATGACCTTGTCTACCTGTTTGATTAATGAAATGGAACCTTGACTGATGCCATATTTTAATCTTCCTCATTCTTTACCACGCAACCTTGGCGTCGTTCATTTTTCCTCTTACAAGCTGAAAACTTGAGAGTTACTCCGATACAAATTTGACCATTTCTTTGCTGCCTCAAAAGGAATTTGTTGTTTTCGTAATCTACATAAAAGGAAAACATCAGATGAAATTATTTTTCGCAGTGTTTGTTTGTGTAATCGACTGCTACATAGTTAAAAATAACGTTCATTGTTTCATTAAGAAATTGGTTAAATCATGCAAAATTTATTTACAACCGTCTTATTGGTTATCAGTTTCACCAATGTAATGGTGCTTTTATAAAGTAGTAAGCACCAAAAGCATAACTACATTGGTGGAACTTATTACCAACAAAAAGGTTGCAGTTAAATTGTACTAAATTTAGCTTATTTCTTAATGAAACATTGAACTTAGTTTTTAATTGAGAATCCCTTGGAAAAGCTTCTGACCTTTCATTGAGAAATTGTTACCAGCTTAAGGTACAATAGATGTTAGCATTTGATTTATAATTGGTATTTTTAACACCGATGTATAGTTTTTAATTCTTAACTGTACTAATCGTTAAGTAGTTGTTTTAACTTGTATTAACATTAAGCAACTGTTATACGGCAGAGATTGAGGAACATATTTTATACTTGAGTAATTATACAGCCGCAGAATAATGAAACGGAAACTTTTTCCAAAGTTAAATTAAAATCAGTATTACAGCATGCTGTAGCTCAGCAAGAACTTTAAACAACAACAGTGAAAAAGCATAGCTCATTCCAGCCGCTAGACGGCAGGAACTTCGATCAGAATTAGTCTTTATCGTTTGGCAACGAGCAAAGTGTATTATTTTTTCTGATGTTCTTAGGATTTGGAAGAGGAATGAAGCATCTAAAAATGATTTTATCAACGAAAATAGCAACCATGTAACTAAATTCAAAAAATAAAAAACTGTAAGTATTGTTAAAAATAATTGTTCATTGTTCAGAAATTTATAGTGCGAAATAAGTGTGAATTAGCGCATGTCGGTCATTTTTGGTTTGAAGATGGTTGCGGAAAGGAATTAACTCATATCCCTCGCACGAGAACTTGAAAGTAATCTTGTTTTTACCTGCTATTATGTAACTAATAACAATTAGATTAATTAACCAGTTACAATAACAGACATACGTTGGGTAAAGTTGATACATATCTAAATAATTTTGTTAAGTTTTTTTAATATGAAAACCTTTTGTCAAGAAAGGTGTTGAAATCATTGTTTGATAAAAAAAATAGTTTGGAAAGTCACATTGTAAATTATGTATCAATGTAGAACAACTAATTATTCTCATTCGTAATCCCGTTTAAAGTACTAGAACAACTATTTATTCTTAAAATTTGATTTTTTTTCAAGTATATCTAGTTTGAAAAACATCAAATTAATCTCTAATTAGTTCACAATAATTATTGAAACACTCATTTTTTAGTTTTTCCATTTATTGAGGAGAAAAAAAAGAAGTTACAGAATTACTCGTATTGATCTGTACTGATAACATTAAATTTCTTACTTTTATTTATTCTTTTGTGTTAGATACTTAATCTCAAATATTAGTAATTATTTTTTTTTCAACTGTGCTTTGACAGTTTAAAACTCTCAGATATAAATTAATAAATAGAGGCTGTGAGTTAACTTCTCCAATGAAAATGTTTGTTAGAGTTTATCAACTTACTCTGTATGTGTATACATTAAAAGAATCAATGTTTCAGAACATCGATGTTTTTGGTCTCAACGATACCAACGATGCTTTCATTTTGGACATTGATGTTTTTTTTTTTAATCGATATCGCACATTTACTACTATAATATATAAAAACGTAACATGGATCGATCAGAGTATCCTAGCATTAAGTTCATAATCACATTAAGCAAATTCAATCGAAACAGATAAGCTCTTAAATGCATTATAATAATCTAATTTGCTGTTATCAGCATTATAATTTAAATGACTTCATCAATACCTCGTCATTCGCTACACGCTCCACTAATTCGCATTAGATTGGATTACCGTAACCTGTGACACAAAATTGAATCTAGTCTGAAAAACGGCCAAAATCCACTAAGTTTAACGCAATTTATTTTCAACTCAGAAAAATTCCGATACAAATTTAATAAAAACGCTGGAAAAGCTGAAATCGACGAGCGTATTTTTTCCGCGTTTATGGTTCGTGTTTGTATTTCGCTTCAACAGATGGCGCTGGTATTGGAAGTGCGAGATTAAATTCTCAAAAGAAAGTTAGAGGAGGGAGGAGGGGGTGAGTGGAAAGCAACGAGTTTTGCCGAGGATAGAAAAAGAAGCAATGGAAAAAAAAGGTTGAAGGCAAAATAGAAATAAAAAAGTTCACTAAAATCGATTTAACTCCAGTCTTTTTGGTATTGGGAGAGAAAAAAATATCAAGCCTGCTGAAACTCAGCGTTAAAATTTAATCTAAGGGTTGGCAAATAACCAATATATCAGAATCGAAAATCGGAAAGAGTTTTGATTGGCATGAGGTTTGGATTATGCCCACAGAGAAAAAACAGCCGTATCAGTTCGCGCCATAATTTCAAAAATCAAATTAAATTCGATAGGTTCTGGAAAACAGATAAATAATGTTTAATTTCTGCTCCGATTTCTCCTAGCGTAACTTAATTCAGAACAAAGTGCTTGGATAAACTCGTTTTATATTGACAGATTGCATGAAACACATGACATAAACTTACTCGTGCTCTATACAAGTTTATAAATATGTACCTGCCGAGTTATTATTTTTTAAACCTTGGGCTTAAATCGATTTTTTTAAAACCCTATAAAAACCATAAGCTTTTTGGTGGAATAAGGTCTTTTTTTTTCACATAGAACTATTAAATAGCGATGCAAATAGTATGTGTGTCAAGTTTTGTGAAATTTCATTAGATTTTGTGTAAATGACTGAGACACAGTGGTGTACTTCTGTCGTACTGTCTCCAACGTTTTCTATATAAAAGTGACGTTTGTTAACTATAATTTTCTTTAAAACAGGTGTACAGAAACCTTGGAATACAATAAATTCTTAGATTTCTTCATTTGTTTTGCAATATACTGCATTTCATTTAAATTGTTTATTATTTTGGATATTAATGATCAGAAGTACAAAGACCTTTCTCGGGCATGCTACGTTTACGAATGAGGATCTATACGACCTCCTTACTTCCTTAAACACACTCACACATCGGAAAAAAAGGGTTACATCAGTGCCATGCGTCCAAGTTGCACTACACGTGTACATCTGCCATACAAGAAAACTTCCAAAAAATTCTTGGCAAATATGTTATTCTCTAATATTTAAACATCAGCAGAATGTATAGCCTGGGCGCTTCTGATCAGGCTGACATAGCCTCTCATCGGCCCTACCTGCACAATATCTCACATTGAAAAAAAAAAAAAAAAAAACTACCACTGTACCAGTACCATGCGTCGAAGTTGTACGACCCGTGTACCCAAGAAACATCTGCCATGTAGGAAAACTTCAAGAAATTCGAGGCAAATATGTTATTCCCTAATATTTAAATTTCAGCAGCATGTGTAGCCCGTTCCGTTAGTTTCTGACTAGGCTACCATAGCATCTCGTCGGCCCTGCCTACACACACTCACACATTGGGGCAAAAAAAAAAAAAAAACGACTGTACACGTGTCTAAATTGCAAGACACGTGTGCAGGAAACAGGCGCTATACAGGACAGGAAAACTTCAAGAAATTCGAGGGAAATATGTCATTCCCTAATGCTAAAATGTCAGCAGCGTGTGTAGCCCGGACCCCTAGTTTCCGACTAGGCTGACATCGCCTCTCGTCGGCCCTGCCAAAACACTATCACACATTGGGAAAAAAATTACGACTGTGTTAGTGTCACTGGTCAAAATTGCAACACACGTGTGCAGGGAACATCTGCCATACAGGAGAACTTCAAGAAATTCGAGGCAAATATGTTATTCCCTAATGTTTAAATGTCAACAGCGTAAAAGGTCACTCGCTATAAATGAACATTGTCATCCCTCTTGGCATCTAAGTATCTCCGAGTAAGTGACATTGTTAAATGTCAGACAAACAGAAATGCGGTCGGTCTTTGTTTTGCTCTTTGCCTGAGTGGTAACGGATCGTTTTTTTCTTTCGAAGGTATAGTTCAGGTTGTTTCACATGATGGCATTTGAGGTTTAGGATAATGCTATGAAGTTTGGATTATCCGGACTTTCAATAGTCCGAATTTTTATATTCATTGATTTGAACTTGTATTGATCGTGTTTTCAAAAATTAGACTTATTTCCGTTTGTTCAGTTTTGCTTAAAGTATTTTTTTGAAATAAAGTATATATTTACCTAAATCGAGACTCGTTTAGAACTAACCATTCCTCCCAATTGCAATTATACAACCCCTCCACCCTCCAAAAACAGACTGTAGATAACTTTCTTCTGCAGAGCTTATAATATTTTTTTTAAAAAAATAAAAAATACTTATTTGCTATTTTAGTTAACTAATCAATAACATAATGACTGAATCGCGACAGTAGGTGAACTTCTGCTTACTTATATTGACTCGTTTCTTCGTGTGGTTGAAGAAATGAAGATTTTTTTTCCTTTATTGATATCTTTATCGTAAAAATTTCAAAGAATGTTAGATATAAAATACATTTTATGTAAATTTCAGAAACCTCTTATCAGTTAACAAACCACAAGCAAATTTCGTAGGAGTCATTCGGGATTCAAAAGCATCATTCGAAATTTCATGTTTACCCAGTGTAGTTAGTTATCCGCAGTTTGAAATAAACGGTTTTTCTTAATTCCTTTGATTGCATAATGTTTTTAAAAATGTAAAACATGAATAATGTTTATGCAAATTTCATAATCTTTATCAGTTTCTTCAAAAAACTAGTAGGTCCTTCGGTGCGAAGAAAGAATAATGGATGGCATCAAAGTTCGCATCCAAAATGCAGGTTGATTAGGAATCAAAACATTTCGTTAAAGTCATTAAGGAACTAAAAGTCTTAATTATCGCCCAATAAGTTTAATTGTTGTCTTAAATACACTTAGAAATGAAGTTTTTTTTTTCTTTATTGATATTTTTTATCATGAAAATTTCAAAGAACGTTAGATATAAAATGCATATTATATAAATTTCAGGGACCTGTTATCAGTATCTTGAAAAACATGTAGGAAGCACAACGATGTAAGAAGTATTAAAAATGTAAGAATACCGTTTGTAAAAGCGTTTTTAATTTTTCGTATAATTACTTCCGCATAGCCAATAAAGTTTTTATATTTATATATCTGTCATAATATTTAAAAAAAAAAGAAACTCTAGACGTAAAATACTTCTTGTGGATATTTCAGGAGCTTCTTATCAGTATCTTAAAACCTACAGGAACCGCTACAATGTAACAGGTATGAAATATGAAAGAATACCCAGTGTTGATGGCGTTTTAAAGTGCAGCTTTGAGCTTCCGACTTGGCGATGTTAGCAGACGCATACCTCATACATTTACTTCTAGATTCCGCAGTGAGCAATGAACTACGAGATATACATTACGCCAAAGCAAAAGTAACAAAGAAGAAAAGTTATGCCTCGAATGATTCGTTTCGTTTTACATAACTCTCAGAAGCGGCATTTGAACGTTTATAAAAGCGTTTTTCTTGTTTCGTAATTCTCTACGCTCAACCCGTAAAGATTTTTTTTCTCCCTTCAACAAGAACAATTAACACAAGAAAACAATTGTTGATGGCCCGCTGGCGCTAAATTTAGACGCCTAAAACCACACCAAAAGCCCATGCCATAAATCTATAAATAAAATTCCTTAGCGCCACCTGCCTAATGTATATATATATATACACACATACAAAGATAAATATCCATTCCTCTGAATTGCAACAACAACAACCTAGAGCACAACAAATGTTCCCGTTTACAATTACCTTTGTGCTATTTCAATTAATGTACGAGAGTGCCATTTGTACTGTGCCCGAGATCACGTGACCCCGGGAAAGGGAAGGTGGGAGAAAAAACATTGTGGGATGTGTTTCCCGCTTTTTTTCTCCACCCGAGGATGATATTATAAATAACAGTGGATGTAGATAAGGCAGAAATTTTTCCGTTCGCGATTTGTTAAGACAAGCGTCATTGTGCTCTTTGAGAAATCAAATACCATGCACAAGCTTCGCATCAGATACAGTTAATTAAGTTTGAGAAGATACAATGTTCCAACACACTTTTATTATTATTATCATGATGGTTTTGGCAACTGAGTGATTTTTTTGCTGTTATTCGGAACAAAGTGCTTATGCACTGTAAGAAATGAATGTTGTTTTTGCAGTATAATGCAGCTAATTTTATAGTAATAAACTGTAAAATTGCTAATTTTACAGTAATATATTGCAAAATTGCTAATTTAACAGTTTATTACCTTGCATTTACAGTTATAAACTGGAACCTCTGCTGCCAATATTATACTGTTGGTTTTACAGTATAATACAGCTCAATTTTACGGCAATCAACTGTAAAATTACTAGCTTCACAGTAAGAAACTAAAATTGATAGTCTCAGTTTATTTCTAAGCATTTTACAGTTTTAAATTGGAACCTCGGCTGCCAGTATCATACTGTAAAAACAACCAACTCCTTTTTTGCAGTGTGTTGATAAACTTTGGAAAATATCATCAAAAATTTATTACTGAATGAAATTATACGACTTAATATTTTCGCATTTTTCTGTATAAACAAGGAATCAAAAATTATATAGTCAAAATTATGAACTTATTTTATTAATCAGTAAATAAGTTTAAGGAATCACCATAAACTCACTTGATAAATAACTTTATGCGGCAAAACAACAGTCAAACACACAACAATGAATAAGCTCAAATTAGCAACTGATTGCAGTCACTCGTTTTGGGGTTTTAAGGAACCAATTTGTCAACGCAAAAAAAAGAGCTTTTTGGTATCAAGATATCCGTGCTTTCATACTTTTTCACGGATTACACTTTACTGTTTTGGAAAAAGAATTCATTGATACCCGAAACATATGTCTGCAGTTTTGATTTTTCAACTTTGTTTCCTATTGTCTTAGGGAATTTTTTGTTTCAAAGTTAGTCAAACACAAATATAAGTGTTTGTCATCTTTTTAATGATGTAATGACTTTCAATTAGTAAAATAATTTCGTAATTGAGACGCAATTTGCAAAGCTTTGTTTAGACGTCGGTGTGAAGCGCTGCCAAGTTAAGCTTTATGATTACTGGTTAGAGAAGAGTAAATGAATTTTCGTTAGCAAAAAATAAGCTCAAAATAAATTTGAGGGAGGTACCAGACTGACATAATAGTGCACTTAAATATTAATTAGTGGCATAACCAGATTTTTTTCAGTCAAGGGACATCTTTGCAGTCGTGCACATAAAAGGAATTCTAAAGAATATGAAAGGTTTTCGTTCTGGTCATTGATTAAAAAAGAAAAGAAAAAGAACCAAAAAAAATGGAATCACTGTATACCCTTTTACAATTTGACAATAAAGGCAAAATTTTTGGAAACTTTGAAATTTACAGTTTCAAACTGGAACTTCTGCTGCCAGTATTATACTGTAAAAACAACAGTTTATTTTTTGCAGTGTAACTAAACATTCACAATTTAAATTAAAAGAAAAAAAAAAATTTTCGCACGTATATATTAGCGAGAGAGAGAGAGAAAGAGAGAGAGAGAAAAGAATCCCCATTCTACAGCCAAAACTGAATGAAAATTAAAAGCATTACCAAAGCTTTATTCTTCGTTTTGTTAACGATAAAATATTTCATCGGCCCACACTTCGAAAATGAAATCCTTGTGGTGCCCAAACACTGATCTTTCTAAACGATCGACTAAATTCAGTTATTAAACTACTAAAGGAGAAAGCGGAGAAGAATAACATAAACATGGATAAAGTATTTTTTAAATTGCAAAGGGGAAACCTATTATTATAAAAATGACGTTCTTGACTGAAATTACAGGATGATATTAAAAATAACTAATGGCCGAGTGGCAAAAACGTTGCTGAACGCAATTTCTTTTGCCCCTGTTTAGTAATTATTCTCCTATTTGAAAACAAACGCGTATTTTCTACTCCCTTAGTTTCAGTTAATTAAGACATGAAGACAGATTTAATTTTTTCAAGAAAAATTGTCTGAAATATCTTTCCGGACAGCAAGAAGAAAGTATAAAATTCATGCATTTAGAATTTTTTTTCAATTTTTGAAATAAAATTGTTTTATCTTCCTCTGTGCGGACATCTTTAGAGTAAAATAGATGATATACTTAGTGCTTAAATGTTCATAATAAATTCATTTCATCATAAGTTTCATATGATTGTATTTGGAACAAAGAAAATGTGATTCAATATTTCAAAAGTGTATGGCATTGGTATTTATGGTAAAAGTCCAAATAGCACTTTTCAGTCTCAAGTTTTTTTGAGAGACACAGGAAAAGCTCGATACAACAGCAATCAGAAGTAAAGATTACTAATTTCTTTTTCTTTTTTTTAGAACAAAATAATATTTATTTTTTATTTATTTACTAGTATTTTTTCGCATTTTTGATTGATTACCCAACCTAAATTTTGGTCGGTTCCCCCCTAGGCAATGCTAATTAATTTTGTAAGCATGTATACAGTTCCTCAGCTTTATTATAGCTTGTTTTTATATTAAATATTCTTTTTACCATAAAATTTTTTTTAATTAAAACTTTAACTTGTTTTTTAAAATTAAATTACTTTTTTTTCAGTTGATTGCATTTTGTGTTTTTTCACCTCGTAAAATAAAGGTTTTTCATTTAATGGAAAAAAATTTACATTCTAAAAGTTATCAAGAAAGTGTCCTTTTTTTTAATTTTGTAAGAAAACGCTTAGTATACTTCGAGAAATAAAAAAAAAATAAAAAAACAGCAGAATTGGTTGAAAATTAAACATGTTGATTTTTGAACGCAATCTGACAGATCTTCTTATTTTACTGACCATAAACTAACTATATTTTAAAAATGCAACAACGTAGCACTAACGCAATAGCCCTGCAGACAAAATAAAAAACAATACTCATTTAATATACTTTATTGCGAAATACTCCTTGCAACACTTAAAAAGTAACAAATTACTTAGAACAAAATCGAACCGCTTTTAAGTAAGTTTCATATTACCACATTTTTTTCACAAACATAACTTATTATTTCGCAATGTTACAAATATATACATGTGACTATAAAAATATAAGTATGATGTTTAAAATTCTGCTGCATTATTGTTCTGGTAGACGAAAATTTCAGCTAAGAAGCATTTCAATGTTCGAAATATCCTGTAAGCTCTCGTGCCCAACAAACTTTAAGCAATTAACTTAATAGCGTTGGAAATATTAGGCTTTTTTTCTTACAACTTTACATTTTAATGAAAAGAAGGGCTATTCGTTTAAAAAATGATTTCAACTAAAAAAAGTGGCAAATGAACATATTGGAGTAGGTGAAAACATTTGTCGCAAAATCGATGCTTTTGCTTTCGTTTGACAAGTTGGAATTAAATTTTTTAATTATCAGAGAATAATGCCACTAATATCATACCACCATTTCAGAATATTACCACTATTATTTAAGCATAAATAAACAAGCATACATGACTATCTAGTTCCGCTTTCTATCTCAAAATATGTGGAAGATATTTTTCTCAAAAATTAAACTAAATTACGGTGTGGAAGATACGCCCCAAATTCAGTTTCTGAATTGTTTTCGAGGTATCAGAATATTAACTATTAGATTGGCTTTTGAAATCTCGCAATTATTTTAAAATTTACTACACCAAAAATTTATGGACCTTTAATGTACTTAACATCTATTTTGAAATTGAAGACAATTAAGTATAATATTTCATTTTAAAGTAATTTAAGGATAACTTCGAGGCCTGGAAAAATTATGAATTGGAAAAGTTCTGAAAACAGGCCAGACTTCGTTTAAAAGTTGACTAGCTTCCAACTGCTTTTATGTACTAGACATTCTAAATGGGTCAAAAATGTAGTATGGTTATGAAAGTTTAAAATTCAAACTAAAATGATAAATTTCAACAAAAGTGCTGGAGTATTATTTTCCATACTTTCAAGGAAGAAAAAAAAAAGAGCAAAAGAATAAACTACACATCCTGTTGACTTTGTGTGTGAAATTTATTACTATTACTTTAAACTTTTTCCCTCTCTTCAATTCATTATTTTTGATCGATATTATAATTACATAACATATGGGCAATTCCATGCAAGTGTGGAAAAGCGTTGAAAAAATTAAACTCGAGTAATGTGACTGTTCTGCATATTTTTTGGTTTAAAAATGTTAGAAGTTTCTGATTTATAACAATTTTTTTGTTAGGAATGTAGTTTTTTAGTTTCGGCAATACTTTGAAGTTGGTATTAGAGTATTTTATTTTCAGTGAAGCAAATGGTCAAACTTTCAACATTGATAAGTTTCAATTTTTTCCATTAGATAAATGTGACAAAGGAATATTGTTGTTTATTACACTTTAAATTAATATTGTGAATTGATGAAACAAGTGTTTTAAATTTAATTAAGTGATTTATGTCAATTTCAAAAAGGCACTGTTCTATGTAACGTAAGTTACCAAAAACATGTTAAAGTTTTTACAGCAAATAAAGAAAGGGCAATACAATGTTAACTATGTTATATTTTCTATCTTATAGATGTGTACTAAGCAAATAACAGTACTTTTCTTTTGAATATTGTTTATTTAATTTTTTGTGCTACAATCAAAACGTGTAACGTAAGTTACCCACATATGCAGATAACGTAAGTTACCTTAGTAGAACTTCAATACTTGTGTTTCGAAATAAAGTAAATTGTAAATAAAACCTATGTGGTTAATAGAAGTAATTTATTCAATAATTCTTTTAATTGTACTACTGTATTTACTTAATTTAGATTACTCATATTTCTTAAAATGTCTGTTTTTTAATAAGATTACAATACACCTTTATTATAAATTACATGCTTCTTTTTGGCTATTAAGATATTAATTCTCTTTAAACAATATCACTGCATTCAGAATATTTAGCAGGTAATGTACTATGAATTATTCAAAAATGACTTCTGTTATGATTTAAAGTTATCAAATATGTTTTGGAAAAAACAAATATAAAAATAGTTTATCTCTTTCAATTGAAATATATTTTGTTTTGCATTAAAATGCCACTGAACTCTGCAGAAAAGATGCGCTGTAGAAGGGGTATGAGAAAAGTCATGTGGATATTACAGATTCATAAATAAAAGTCACTCTTGATAGTATTGAAATATGTTAGAAAAAGCAAAATGTATCAAAAAATTTTCTGAAGATCCGCACATTCACAATGACCATTTAAGAACCAGAAATGAACAAAATGTAGGGTTTCGTTTAGTTAGTATTTTAAGGAACAAGAAGAAAAAACAGAGATAAAAGCTGGTGACTGGTGTGTGGTGAAGTACGAAAATACATTGTATCCTTGAGTTGTGACGATTATTGAAGAAAACGAGTTTAAAGTAAAAGTAATGGCTGCTGTTGGAACCAATCAGAAATGGCCAGAAACGACAGAGGAAATTTATTATAAGAGAAAACATGATTCGAAAATAGAATTACCTGAACTTGTTAATACCAGCGGCCAGTATGCATTTAAAAGTCTTATGTTTTGTAATATTTTTGATTGATCATTGAGTTTGGCATTAAATTTCTGTAAATTTAACTCATAATTGTTAATTTTCAGTATTTTGATCTAAACTAAGCTGTAATTTTCATTCATTAGTTTTTGTAATAAATATATGCTTGTAAGTGAATTTTGTAACGTAAGTTACTGTAACGTCAGTTACCCAGTTAAAAATTCTCATAAAATTCAATTTTTAAATAAAATTTTAAATTTATGAAAATTAATTCCTAAATATTATAAGAAACTGATAAATTATACTTCAAACAAGAAAACAGCTGTAATAGAGCAGAAATTTGCCTTAGAACCAATTTTCATATTATGCCATTCCCTTTTTGTGTAACGTAAGTTACTGCCTTATTTTTGACTGCTAAATTTTGTAAAATTTAAGTGCATCGAATATTTTTGCATTTTAATTTTGCTTTTGACTGGCATTTTCACAGAATGCTTTTATACAAGGTTTTTATAAGAATATTTGTCTGTACTGAGGTGCTAAATGCATAAGAGTTGGTCAAAATGTAACGTAAGTTACCATGGAATTGCCCATATGATTGATATTTGTTTACAAAATGCTACAGATATAGTAAACTTATTCTTGTCCATTTTAAAAGTATGGCTCGAAAAATACACAGCTATTATCTATCCGTTTCCTCATCTCAAAAATCTAATTTAAGCTATGTTTGACTCATGCGTTTTCCCTTTCGTTTTCAACACGAGGAAAGCTGAAAAGCATGAATGACATGCGCTGCTGTATACCAATTTGTAATCGTTAGCCAGTGGCGTATGCAGGGGGCGGGCACATAGGCCTGCAGCCCTCTCCGAAATTATGAAAAAAATAATTAAAAATATATTAGCTATTACACTTTTTTTCTGAAATCGCGACATGAGAAACATTTTCTGTAGAGAAAATTTAACTATAGGACAAAATTCAAAGAAATAAATAAAAAAGAAGTAAATTCTTTCATATTTTTTTATGTGTCTATTTTACTGTTTGTCACGTTTATGACTATCTTATAATTCAATTTTGTTCATTTTTACTGCAAATTGTTTCAGAAACATCG
>JAXGGA010004502.1:0-87671 GCA_038373865.1 Uloborus plumipes | reverse complement strand
CCAGCTTGGCGACATTTACAACAAACATTACATTTTGTAGTAACCAAAAATATTTTAAATCCCCACTGGCGAGTGGCGACCGCTAGTCACGACCTTTACCACTAAAGAATTCCAACTTGCTGATCTTAAAAAAAAAAAAAAAGTACAAGAACATCACATACAAATTCCATGCCTCTGATATTAAGCGTCAAAATTTAAAACGCTTTAAACTTGGAAGCTCTTTACCCTTTATTTGGAATGACATAGTAATAAGATGGAATATTTTTAATGCCTTGGAGCACAGGCAAGCTTCCCTCATATTTAATTTACCCTGAGTAATTAAATGTGATTGCATACAACCGTTGCTTATTGCTAAAATGTCATTTGGAATAGAAACTTGAGGTTTGAGCGGAAAGTTCATTAATGAAATTAATTTTCTTCTTACGATGCTTTTTTCCGAAGTAAATTAATAAATCTCTCAAGAAAAATGTCAGTTTATGATCGTTTGAGGATTAAAAAACTGCTTAACATCTTATTTTGTACTGAAATTAAAAATTAAACTTTTTTTCCCACTCTTCCTCGTTACTCCATTTTTTGTAAATTAAGCGACATGGAATAATTGGACTACTAGATATCACTTATGATAAATTTAATGAAATAGACTAGTAACGTCTGCCGTATTGACAAACTTAATGAAATTGAGTCATAAGCATACTGTACAAATTAAATCTTGGATTGAAGTACACTAGTGAAATAATTCTTGTTTAATCCATTTGTAATGAGGAAACAAGCAGGTTTTAAATGGTGTGAAAAACACGAATGTTTATAAGATATTTTTATGTCGTAATGATGTAAAAATAAACACATTCAAAAGCATTGAAGCTCATGAGAATTAATTCAGTCTTTTCCCAGATTTAAACCTGAATTGGTCGATGAAATGTTTCCATAGTGTACATTTGAAGTTAAAATGGCTTCATTGTTAAAATAATTATAAATATACTAGCTGCGTGGCCCGGCGTTGCACGGAATACATTTGATCAAAAAAATAACAAAACTGTCTAACATTTTAAACGATTGACACAAAAAATAAATGTTTCAAAAACTGTTATTTCCATTGATCTATTTTCTCTTTTCTGAGCTCCCGTCTTTAAACGATATCCCATATTAGTTAATATGTTAGTAACAAATTATTGTAAATGCTTTTGAAGATCCCTTAAATATTTATAAATTTAAATCCATATGCATGAAATTTGTGGAATTGCGCGTAATTGAAGATAAACGTTTCAACATGTCCAAAATATAGTCTATTACAAAGTTTTAAGGACCAAACAAATTGTTCATTAAAAAAAAAAAACCCGTACAGTTAGGAAAAAAAGTTTCTGTGTATCAATATGATTTACTTACGGGACCAAACATCAGAAAACTTTTAGTTACCCTAATTTGGAACTTACGTACCTACCTACTACATAAGATAAAAAAATACCCAAACAATAAAACAATGCTCAATATAAAAATACTACACTTTTACTATATGTTTCTATATAAGTATTATTAGACTTCAACTGCTCTCGGACCCTGACATCGACTATAGAGAGGCTTAGATCCAACCATTTTTGACGGATGAGGATTCTCCTTGACAAGACCAGGACATAATGTTCCCTGCAAAAACTGTCCGGACGCCACATTAACACCGAAGCACATTTTTGAGTGCCCGGCACTTACGTCTCACGTTTTGAAGATGGGAATGGTGATTTTTCAGGCATCTGTTTTAAAATAAGATTTGAGAAAATGCTTACGAGTTTTAAGCGCTTTCTTTTTTACGGATCGTTTAGAAACTTACGCTTAAAATCATTCTACCCACTGCTTTCTGTCTTGTTTTCAAATGATAAGTCGTCGCTTTATCCAAAGCCTCCTAAATACTAAATGTCTACTGCTCTCTGGTTTTTAGCACAGAGTAAAATTTCTCCCTTGATTCAAGAAGCAGTGCCATCTATCGGAGTTCTTTGAAACAGATTTTTTAACGATTGGTTCATTTCTAAATTTAAATTTAAAAATTAGCCAATCAAAAAAATTGATTCGAACATTGTGTGGATTTATCACCATAACAACGTCATCATCGGATTACAGCAAGGTGGCGCTTAAAGTTTAACAACTATCTCCCGTATTGAGGCAAATGTAGCAGGCATTTTGTATTTAGAAGGCGTTGCTTTATCTCGAGGAAAAGGAGGTGAAACAGGTTTCAGATGATTTTTTAGAATATTCACAATAACTGCATTAGCTTTTTCTGCAGTGTTAAAAATATTGCTTGATTACACTCTATAGCCAGCGGGATTATTTAATCTGGCCGGATCCCGCGGGATACTGGTATCGGGATTGCGGGATTGAAAACCCTAATGATACCCCCTTTAAGAATGCTGCGAAAGCACGTAAAAACCAAAGAGGACATTGTCAAAAATTTTCAGAAACGTTCACACATGCGTTTGTACCGGTTATTATATTTTGAACTTTTTAACCTAAGAATGCGAAGAACTCGATATTAGATTGAATGTATTCCGTGTAATTAAAGTTGCACGTATTGAAAATTTATCAGAAAACTTAGGGTATTTTACCATCAATTTGATCCATGATTAGTGGTTAGTATGTGGAGTAAAGATAATTAAATGATTTGAGCAGCGGATAATATAACTTGAAGCTTGACATCAGACCATGGAAACTGGAATATTTTTTATGCATTTTTGATTAAATGAACCATAAAACATTTAAAAGTGGAAGAAAATGACTAAACAAAATTATTTCCGAATGTTAGAAACAATTTGCTTTTAAATTCTCCCTAAACATTCAACGTTTTTTTCGTCCGTTATAATAGATGCATGAAAGATGTTCCTGTCATATTTTACCCGGTACTTTGCATTAAGCGCCATAAATTTTGAGTCTAGCCACCTTTGTCAAACGACAGTATAGCTCTAATATTTCTCTTCCATCAGGAAGTCGAGGTGATTGCCTGATCTATCATCCTCCGAGGCATCATTTTCAAACGGCTGTAAAGATTCTGCTTGAATAATCAAAAAAACTTTCTCAATGTATAAAAGGAAAATTTAAAAAATTTAATCAGTGGGTGAGATCGGAGACAAATATTTATTTTAAGGTAGGAGCGGGTATAGGGCCTAAGTAAAAAAAGTCTAATTTAAAATATTCGCTACCATTCAAAGTTGCTAGTGTAGGCCACTAAAACTCATAGATGACAGTAGAAATTGATCACAATCTGTTGCATGCTTAATGATACCAGTGAGTCGTAATTCATTTGCAAAGAGTCATCACAAATAATAAAAATCGTTGTGGTGAATCGTAAGCAATTTTGAACTAGTACACTGTTAATACTACAGGTTGCACAAGACACGTAAAAGGTTCAAACGTTGTAGCACCAGCGGCACCCCCTGAAGGGTGACACTTGACTCTCTATGGCACCCTTGAAAGTGCCATTAGGCTCCTTAGTGTGCCACGGGTCACACATGGGGTCCATAAGATACCCATAGGATGCCACATAGAGCCAAATGGCACCCCTTAGGGGCACCGCTGGTGCTACAACGTTTCAAGCTTAAAGGTGCTTTGTGCAACCTGTAGTTTGAACAGTGTATACTTTTATGCAGTGGCGTACATAGCACCCCCGCCCCAGCGGTGGTGCAGAGGGTAGGCTGGCGCAAATGGTTTGAGGGCGCATGATCCAGAAAAATAGCACTATGAGATACACAATAAATATTTTTTATAGTTTAATAGGGGAAGGGCGGGGGGGGGGGGGGCAGTTATAAATCTTGAGGGGAGCGCAACTTAGTCTATGTATGCTACTTCTTTTATTTATGGTTTAAGAAGATTTTCTACACAATTTCGGCAAGTGTTATCAGGAGGAATGTGTTGGTGCAACAGCCGATCACAAAGATAAATTTGAGTGACTTGATCAAGGGCGTAGCTAGGGGGGTGCAGGGAGGTGCAGCTGCACCCCCCTAGATCAGAGCCAATGGGAGGTCACCGTGACCTCCCATTTTATTAATTTTTTTGACAAACGGTTTTCTTCTTTCATGCTTTTCATTGTAACATGCTGGTGCAGACAAATAAGTTCGTATTTTATTACTCGGTGAAATTTGGAATTACATTCGGTCATTGAGAGTCCCCCCCCCCCCGCCTCCTTTCCCACCAATAAATTTTAAGTCCTTGGCGCCACTTATCAGAGAATGCGCTTCATTCTTTACCTAACACGGATCCTTTTTCCAAACCCAAATTTGTCTTTTAGCTTGAAAACAACTTTTTTAATCTGAGTATGCGAAGAATAAAAATTTTAGGGTGAAATATTGCCGAAAAATGTCAAGAAGCACTGTGAATCACTAAATGAGGAAACTTATCCCCATTGAAAGTGCAATGCTACCATAGTAAGAGGCGCCGAGCACGAATGCGACGTTGTTTTTTTTTTCCCCCGTTGAATTCGTTTATTAGATTGTATTCCCCTTCCTCATCATGTCTAGGAAAATAAAATAATATGGGACTAAGCAGAAATACTGCTATGGTGCACTTTCTTCTATCACCCCTCTTTAAAATAGAACAGTTCAAAGGCGCTTGTCGCGGCTTTCGAGGTTGGGCTGCCTAATTTTATGCAGTGTTGGAGTTAGTCGCCAAATAAAAAATAAATAAATAAAAGTAAATGAGAAATTTCTTTTGTGATTGCTAGATGGTGATTCAAAGCGAAGGCAAATAAAGCGTATTATTAAAATGGATATTCGGAATTATTTCAGAGGTAAAGATTTCTAAAATTACATTATTCTCTATAAAATGTCATATTGTCTTACCATCTTAAGAATAATAGAAAAATTTAACTATGTGATGTGATGTTTCATTACTTCCTCTTTGGTAGGCAGTAACGCTCTCTATGCAGTGATGAGACTGAAAATACCAAATCTTGAGCACTATGTCCGCGTTTAGGAACCGCTGGCATTAATCAATTTAATCTGAATTTAATTCATAAATTTTTCACACTTGCAACGTCTCACTGTTTTCAAATTTTATCAGCCAATTTGTATCGGATAAAAACTTTTTGGGAGGTCACAGTGACCTCCTATTGGGGTGCCACTGCTTGCACCCCCCAAACGTGAGTCCTGGCTACGCACTTGGACTTGATGGTTATAAAACAACGGTATTTTTTTTTATCATTTGGGGGTCAAATCATGCTTTAAGCATGATTAATGCATTATATTGTGATTGATTTTAATTTTCAATGTTAGCAGCTTAATAAGATTATTTATGAGTGTCTTCTCAGGTGTTAAAATATTAGGCCTTATTATCCTACTATAGTATATACTTGTCATTAAGCCTGTATAAGGCTTAATGACAAGGTTTTAAAACATGTTTAATTTCATGTTTATTTTCGGCAAAAAGTGTTCATATTTTGGTAGATTATTTTTGCATCGGATCTGTATATTTAATTAACATCAAAATTTGTTCATTCGGATACATAGTTTTTGTTTTATTTCAAATCTCCCTTAGGCAAGCTTTTTTTTTTACCCATACCTACCTTACAATTAAAAAGTTTATGATCAGCAAAATATATTTTCGTGCTTTGTTCGATATTTTCTTGCTGTGGTGATGAGTTGGAACGATTGAAGAGGACAATCTGGGCATAAAAAGAAAAAAAACTAAGCTTCAAGAAATGAAAACAATGTTTCACCTTTTGGATCCGGACTGTTCATATAGAAATTTTTCTTTCGTTTCAGGTAGTACGACAGGAGAATCACCCGATTTCTTTTCCATTGAAAAGAGAAGGTTAAACTATCGTACCAGACGTATGAAACCTTGAAAAAATCCCCGGCTCCAAAAGGTCCGAGTGAAAATGTCAACCCCATCTTCTAAAGAAAAAAGACTTATGGTACAACGTGTGTACCGCCCGCTTTCTAAAGGTTAAATAATAAAAATAAAGAAACATGAAAATAAGGGTAATAATCTGTAAAAACAATTTATTTTTAAAAAAAATCAAAATAAAAAAATAAAGTTAACTATAGGAGTAAGCATTTCTGATATTGAAACTATCTTTCGTCCGCTGACTTCTTTCTTAAAAAATGTAAGGGACATATTAGATTTTAATAAAGCTTATTATGTTGGAAAAATCTCTTGCTTACTTTTTAGTCTCGTATATTCTCTTTTCTTTATGAGTAAAATCTTTATTAAGATTTCAATGCATCAAATAGAGTAACACTATACTGCTGATAAGGTTTTGGTGAATGGAATCAAAAAGTCGTTTGAAAGAAAAAAAGTACGCATTTGTTTAGATCATTAATTAATCTATTTTTTTGCTAGTTAGGAAACAATCAGCTCTTTCTCAACTAAAAGTGACAAGCCAGCTTTAGATACAGCTTTCTTTCAAATATTTCTACATACGTAACTTTTATGTATGCATATATCTATCTATCTACCTCTATCTATCTATCTATCTATCTAGCAGACAGTATCCGTATTTCAAGAGTATTCTGTCAATAAAACTTTAAAAAAAGCAGTTAAAACAAAAATTTAGTACGAATTTCTCATATTTTATAGATTTGTCAAATCAAAGTTTCTACATAGGAATAATCTAGCACTATATACTACCTTATATTTTCTTCATTAAATATATATTAAAAGATTGCATTGAAATTTCAGATCGATGCAAATATAAGAAAGATGATAAACTGTTTACTTTTAATTTTATCGGGTCTTCTCAATAACAGACTGTAACAAGATACGATAATTTGGATATTTTTCCGGACAATTTCTGCAGTCAAAATTGTCAAAAAGAAAAGAGCTAGAAGATTCGCTATAATACACTTCAGCGCAAATTTCTTTTTAACTGAAGTTTCGAAGAAATAAAGCTGAAAGTCAGGCTGGTAAACAACAGAATATAAAGTTTAAATTCACGTTCAGTACGGATAAAGAGTTATCACAAAACAAATGTGAGATGTTTGCCTTACCTTGACTTTTATTTGAAACTAGCTTATAACCCGGCGTTGCCCGGGTGCGCATTAAAAATTCCCGCAAAAATTAAAATTTAATATCTATTGGAACTTCTAATTTTTCTGCATCATACAATATTTGTACAATGTTCCAAGGTAATTAAAACATGAATTATAATTGTCTTTAACTTATTTCATGCTAAAATTAAATAAGTGAGTTTTAAATTGATAATTCATTGTTAATCGTAATCTTTGATGAAAAATACTCATATTTAAATGTGTTATATTTAACTAATGTGTATGCTTAAAGGCTTATCTCTATTACTCTATCTATTCAAAATTGAAAGAAAATGGCCATTTTGAGACAAAAAAATTTGAATTTTGAGCTTTTTGGATTTTTTTAAAATTTAAAAACCCCGCTTATGTGAATTCTAGTGCATCAAGAAACCTGTGTGCCAAGTTTGATAAAACTCCGACGAAAACTGGATTTGTAAAAGGAATAAACATACATCAAGCAAACAAATATATACAATTATACATACATCCATTTTCATACATATAGATATATTTGTAATACGAGCGTCTGAAGTGATAGTAATAGTAAAGGTTCTTGATCTCCAATACTTCAACTTCAATCACCAGTCCAAAGCAATAAGAAAGAAAACTTGTTACAAGGAGCCCCTTACTTATAAGTTTTTACAAGGAAGCAGTTTTCTTTCTAACCCCTGTCCAGTACTTTATAAATTCCCTCAGGAAAGTTTCCCAAAGTCTCCAAATTGTTTGCTAAAATCAATTAGCACTTGAAAAGTATTTGTTGTTTTGGATTTTTCATCCGTGCTTTGTTGGAAAATAACTTAAGAAAAGAATTCTCTTTATTTTTATTTTTAACTTTAAAGCCCATCTTTCCGTTAAAAGTTCTAATTTGAGCATTTTTGAAAAGCAATTTACTGAAATAACCAGTAAAAAACTTGCATTTACTAATATTAGCTTACAATATGGTTTATTTTAGATGATTAAAAAATAATTTTTTTTAACGTTTAGTAAAAAAAATATAATGGAAATAGTCACGTTTTCATCACCCAAAAAGTTAAACAAATTTTGCATTTATTTCTTCAATATTTATTAGGATATATCTTGTCAAAATTAAAATTTTTTGTCTCAAAATGGCCATTTTCTTTCAATTTTGAAAATACAGAGTAACAGAGATAAGCCTTTAATCATACAAATTGACAAAATTTAACACATTTAAATATGAGTATTTTCCAACAAAGTATACGACAAACAATAAATTATCAATTTAATTCTCGCCTATTTCATTTTACATATGAATAACAAAAATGAGTTTTCAAAAAACATATTAATGGTTCCTTAATGTATTTTATTTTTCTAAAGCAAGAGTCTCCTTGTTAATATTATATACTAGCTTATTGCCCGGTATTGCATTATGTTTAACGTATTTCTTGTTCATGCTAAAATGAAATAGGCGAGAATTAAATTGATAATTTATTGTTTGTCGTATACTTTGTTGGAAAATACTCATATTTAAATGTGTTAAATTTTGTCAATTTGTATGATTAAAGGCTTATCTCTGTTACTCTGTATTTTCAAAATGGCCATTTTCTTTCAATTTTGAAAATACAGAGTAACAGAGATAAGCCTTTAATCATACAAATTGACAAAATTTAACACATTTAAATATGAGTATTTTCCAACAAAGTATACGACTAACAATAAATTATCAATTTAATTCTCGCCTATTTCATTTTAGCATGAACAAGAAATACGTTAAACATAATGCAATACCGGGCAATAAGCTAGTATATAATATTAACAAGGAGACTCTTGCTTTAGAAAAATAAAATACATTAAGGAACCATTAATATGTTTTTTGAAAACTCATTTTTGTTATTCATATGTAAAATCGAAGTACAAAGATTAAATAATAATAAAAAAACAAAACCCGATCCTCATTGCTGACCTCATATTAACTGGTCAGAAAGCATTTTTAATTGATACATTTAATTGTTTTCCATAGGACATAGTAAACACGGAAAAAGAAAAACAATCCTTACTTGTAAAATTTGAAAGACGGAATAAAGAGGGAAAAATGAAATTCGTTCCAAAATTCTTATATTAAAATCAATTACAAGTTTTCTAATTGTTAACAAATATGAACTGGCTACAGATAAAAATTTTAAATCATTGAGTTGTTTTTTCCTCTCGGCCAACATCGGTTTCCAATCGCGTAAATAAAGGTTTAGCCGCATTTGCTAAAAAACGTTATGATTTGAGATCGATATAGCATGTAAGTTCCTAACACGTTCTATTAGAGGTAGAAAATTTTTCCCTTTCTTCTTGTACTATTTTTTTTTTTTTTTTTTAAGGTATATTAAAAATTGAGAAAAACCTTTTGAAGGTTTTTAATTAATATCTTCGTTAATCAATGTTATCTGAAGACGTGACCTACCTCAGAACACTCTAAATCAACTCTCCTGTCAAAAAAAAAAAAAAAAAAAAAAAAAAAAAAAAAAAAACGGTCCATCGCTTTACGCGCTGGAGTGCCACATACACACAGATGCAGAGACAAACAGACACCGTCAAACTTATAACCCCACTTGCTTATTATCCGGCGTTGCCCGGAATTGCATTATGTTTAACTTATTGCATGCTAAAATGAAATAGGTGAGCATTAAATTGATAATTCATTGTTAATCGTAATCTTTGTTGGAAAATATTCATACTTAAAAGTGCTACATTTTATCAATTTGTATTCTTACAGGCTCATCTCTATCCATTCAAAATCGAAAGAAAATGGCCATTTTGAGACAAAAACATTTGAATTTTGAGCTTTTTGGATTTTTTTGTAATTTTAAAACCCCGCCTATGCGAATTCTAGTGCATCAAGGAACCTCTGTGCCAAGTCTGATGAAAATCAGACATAAACTGGATTTTTATAAGGAACAAATACACAAATATACATAAATACATTCATTTTTATAAATATAGATTCCTTGTTACGTTGGGGGTTAAAAAACAAAATATTTGAGAATAAATTTTAGGAACCAGGCACAGTGACATAAATAGTCCTGACTTCTAAAAAAATGTAAAAAAAGCTCACTGTAATTAATAAGTAATTACATCCCTGGAATCCAGAATTATCTTATCGTTTTAGACCTCATCGTTAAGATAATGACATTTTCCGTTATCTTTTTGTACTGATTAGTCAGGTAATTGACTGTTCCCAAGTTATCCTCTCAATTACGTTTCATGGGTGACAGAAGCACATCCTTTCGAGTACTGATATCGTGCCTTTTCTCTCTTCTCAGCAGTTTCAGAACTAATGGAGTAGAAGGGGTAGGGTTGGGGGTTGGGCAGTACATCTACTTCCTGAGAAGCTCGATTTCCACTGGTAACAAGACAAATTGTCTAATCCATTAAAAGAGCTTTGCGCCTGTAGTAATCTATCATAACCACATGTCTTATATATTATACTAGCTGACTCGGCGAACTCTGTTCCGCCTTAAAGGCAATAAATAAGCAAATTTTTGAATTTATTAAGTTTTATTAGAAAATACAAAAAAAAAAGTACCTACATTAATCATTTATTATTGTTTCTGTATTTCAGTACATAGGTTGCTCTTCACTTAAGTACCTTGTGATACACAACATTTTTTGTTTTATTATCAGGCGCAAAAACAAACAACGCAGATGGTCTTCCGGCCCGTGAACATGCCATATATAACTGACCATGGGAAAAACAGTGATGTTTTATATTCAAATCACAAACTTTTAAGAATTGGCCTTGTGATTTGTTGATGGTCATGACAAATGCAAGACGGATCGGAAATTTAAGTCTTTTAAATTCAAACGGCATATCGGTCGGGATCAGCGGGATCCTCAGAAAGAGCAATCGTTACTGACAGCTTATCACATATAAATTTCAAGAGAAAAAACGCGTTTGTTTATAATTCATTTCACAAAAAAGTCAAATAACACTCAACGCATAGCTAACTTACAACTTGTTTACCGCGCTCCGGAAGCTGCTAGAATGCGTGCTTTATGTCGCTCAGCCATGGAGGTGTCAAAAAAGGCTTCGTAAAAAGGCGAAGTCAATAAGACATTTTTTTTATCTATGTAACTGACAAGCATAAATTATAGCCTATGTCCGTCTCCTGGCTCTAAGCTACCTACCCACCAATTTTTAGCCATATCAGTACAGCCGTTCTTGAGTTATAACGTTTGTTGATGTTTCGTAGCGTTCCACTTGCAGCCTTGCTCATAAGCCAAAATTTTGCTGCTAAAAATACCTGACGGTATAGTAATGAAAAAGTTCTTTGTATGGTCAGGAAGTTTTTTTTCGAATCACTCGCCATTCCGATACCTCGTTTTACGGTAACTTTTTTTCAAGAAATTGAATTTTTGACTGGAATTAATTAAAAATTTAATAACATAGTTTTAGTATGTTATTAAAGCTAATATAAATTAAGTATTTCTAGATAGGTGGTCCGGCCATCTAAAAATATTTTACTATTCCCCCACTTTATTTCTACAACTTCATTTTAGAAATTCATAATATCGATGAACATTTAAGCATTCGGTACGTGAAATTAAAAGAATTTTTATAGGTTTGTGCATGAACTAAAATTAAACTAGAAGAATATAGCTCTCATTCATATTTCTGAGGCTTTAAAAAACATAGCGCACTTACCTATTAAGTGTGGTGTGCACGTCTGATCCATGCAAAAATACAACATATTCCTTTCTTTCATTTTTTTAAGAATTGTATGTAATACCAATTACTTTTTCCAAGGCCTACGTTTGGAAAAGAGAAAGTAAAAATAATTGCACAGGGGAATCATTTTTTCATTAATTAAAATAGATTGAAAAATAAACTGTTTTAATTATTCATAATGCATTTATTTCAAACATTTATGCAGTTGTATGGCTTCTTTTTTCTGTAATAAATTTAAAAATATTGATTTTCGGGTATGGGATTTGCAGTTTATCTGGAAAGAGGCCCGGAATGTCTTACTTAGGCACCTGACTGTTGCGAATTCAGAGATAAACTTCAGAAATACTGTCCATAAAAGAACCTTTTTTTTTTGCAATGACGAACTGCGACAAGTGTGTGGCGTACGTCCGAGAACAATGACACAACTTTTCAGCCGAGCCTTCAAGCCTTTCTGGCTCAGTGGTTAAAGCACCGAGTTACCATCACACAGGACAGGTCCCTCGATCAAACTCCAATGTGGACTCATACCAGTATGCCGATTATTAGTGTCCTGACAACTGAACAGATGAAGCCTTTTACCGCCCGTCGCTCTCATGTCCTGCATGGGAACGCCGCAAGGGCAGGCGAGCAAGGCGCGCGTGGTGAAACACTGAGACACGACACTTTGGCATCCGGCCTATTTGAGGGAGGGCCCGCACGACATTTTAGATCCAAAAAAAAAAAAAAAAACGAAAAACATATAGCAGTTTGTCATTGCTAAAAAAAGAAAAAAAAGGGAGAAACTGTTTAGTGATTTTTCGGCCTATCCTCAACAAACTTATTTGATATGAAAAAGAATAATTTATTTGAAAAACAAACATTACTGTCCGCCCGTGAAAGCCGTCCCTAGTTCTAGCGAACCATTCCACTTTAAAAAGGGGTGATGGGTTTTGAGTGTTAACTTTCCGCAGTTTTCAATTTAAAACTTGCATTTGCTATCCTTTTGACATATTCAACTAAACTATGTATTTGAAATTAGAATCGTTCCATGTTGTTTGATACGGCTCAAATTGCTTCTTATTATTCTTCCTCTTATTGTTACCTTACCTATCACCCCTATTTTGATTAGATCAGAGAAGACCTGACGCATGCGTAAATACGCTGACGGTTTTACCCCAGAAAATCAGACAGTAACAGCTTTAAAAATCATCTTAAAGAAAATATACGGATTTAAATTGCTAAAATTCAGACAGCGGTGTTATGCTTTAAAATACAGATAAAGATTCTGCCTTATGGTAATACAACAGCCACATTACCCGGAAGAAAAAGAAGACAAATTTCCTGTTCCTCCAAACGAAGTTTCTTTCCTCAGATCATTCCTCAGAGCGCCTTTCCGCCCTTCTTTTGTGAAGAAAGCTCTAAAATGAGGCAATCGAGCCGCCTTTGAAGAAAATCTCTGAGGAATGTATTGTTTCGAAAGAAATTCAAAGTAACAAGTCAAGAGGCAGCATCTGCGGCAGCTCTTTTCAACAGTTTGTTCTTTGGATTGGAGCGGAAAGTTGAGTGCAACTAAACTCGGATGCAGGGGTAAAGTTAATTTACTTGGCACCATAAAATGTCTGCAAGTTTTCCAAATGTTTTAAGCAAGTTGTTCGGTGTTAAGTTGGAATAAAGTTATTCAATTGAAGAATAACTCTTTCAAAATAAATTTATTACTTTTATTATGAGTAATCAGGGGCTCCCCGAACTTAAATTCTTAGGAGTGGGAATATTCTGAATTTGCCGAATGAAATTCCGAAATGTGTCGAATGATAAAATACGAGCATACACACATACCTTATACAATTACTTTATGAGAAAACACAAAAGCTATCCCTGAAAAAAAAAATTGAGCATTCACAAAATTTTCTTTAGATGATTAACAAATATTTGAATGATGAATAACAACGGGAAAGTGTTTTGAACAGTCGAAACGATTGATTGGATAGTTTATAAATTATTGTTACATACATATATCCAATTTAAACGTATTAATGCATTACATTTCATGAAATATTGCATATTATTAAAAATTAAAGCATGCTAGTCCTTTGCCATTTTTTTTGAAACAACCACATTAAGTTTTATAATTCGGGTTTATTTACAGAGGTAACAAACGCATATAAAAAAGGAAGATATTACAGCTACACACACAACATGCAAGAAAAAATATTGCAAAACCAATCCTAACTTTGCCGAATCATCAGTCCGAATTTGCTAAATAAGGATAACTTTTGGGAGGTCCCAGTGACCACCCTTCGGAGCACTCCTTCGAGTAATGCGAAGTACTATTTCATTTTGAAAAACTACAAGTATAACGCTACTTTTGAAATAGTTGATATGAAAATTTTAAATGTGAGTCAAAATTCTTGGTTGACTGTATAGTGATGACCTTCTGAATTAAATTTAGTATTTTACAGAAAAAAACGAGAACTGTTATATGGGTGATTCCACAAAAGATAGAATACGCTTTGGTAGAATACAAACCGTTTTAAAAGAATATTCCAGGCTGTGGAAATTTCATTTAAGTGTGAAAAAAGGTATCGTTTATATTACTAATCAAGAAACCTCCATCAATAAAATTGAAAAAATTGAAAGAGGTAAAAAATTATTACCCACATATTACAGTGTAATCTGGCAGTACTCAAAACTTCGCTAAAAAAAGTGTGTTTCATAGGAAACAACATAATCTATAGTGTTTCTCTTTGACCCCCGACATTGCCAATGCTTCCTTCTTTTTCAGACAACTGTTTGTTTCAAACGGTTCTACGTTTAGCTGTTTGCCATTTTCAGACCTAGTGCATTGCTTAGTTCTGAGACTAAAAAGAAGTTTTTAGATTTTTATAATGATTTTTAAATTCCAATTCCTATTTTATCATAACTTAAAAATGCCGCATGAAAAGTTGTACGGATTCGACAGATAAAAAATATACATTAAGAAACCAAACACAGAAAACATATAAAAGAGTTCGAAGCATCTTACCTAGCAAAGGAAAAAACAATGAACTTAATTTGCTATGAATAAAGTAATGATTACATTTCACATTAGATGGTTTGTTAAATACACATGGTGACAGATAGTGATTCACAAGAAAGCAGTTTAAAAACAAGAGATGTAACCGTTAATCAGAATATTAATTATAAAAACAAAGTGCAGTTTCAAGTAGCAAATGGCAGAAAAAAACAGGAAAAAAAAAAAAAAAATCATTCGTACAATTTTTATTTCAAATCCTTTAATAACGCATTCATAGTAATGAGATGTCCTTGTTGGATATGTAATATTTATTGCTTGGATTCAAATCGATAAACCATTTTTGAGAAAAAGCAATTTATTTTTCACATTTGTATTAATAGGAAATAGGTGCTGACTAAATGGTTATAATTATGTAATAAATATTTTGTAACAAAAAGGAATTTAAACGTTTTGCGACAAAAATACTGAAAGCATTTTCCTTCGTCTTCACTATTTAAGTCCCCCCCCCCTTTTTTTTCATTATTTATTTTTACTCATTTATTTTTTAACAATATACGTGCTGTTGCCAGAGCTTAAAACTTAATAGCATCGTTACCATTAAGATGAATTTAGTAACCAATAAAAAGAATTGCAAACTTTATAAAAAATATTCAGCTTAATGGCAGTTTTAAACGAATTTAACTGCATAGCGATTAAGTATGAGACAATAAAAAAAGTGGAAATCACGTAAATTAATACGGTAAATTTCGGAACTTAATTGTTTGTGATTGAAAACTAGATAATACACTGGTGTCCAAAAGTTAAGCATAAATCGAAAAGTAGAAAATTTTAAGTAAATATCAGTCAAATTGTTATAAATTTCGCACGTAAAATTGCTGCTGAATGTTGAAGTATTGTGCGTAGCAAATCAATGCAGTCTACGTCGACATGTGCAAAACTTCTTCACACGTGAGAATGACTATAAAATGGGCTCACTCGGCATAGGGAGAAGCATTAGTTTCTGCTCAAGTGCTGCTCTAAATGTCGACTTTAAAGATTGGTGTTGATGGTGGTGTCGTGTCCACAGAAGATTAAATAAAGCCATGGGTGGCAAGTACGCAAGAAGAGATCTCTACAATATTCCGAGAGTAGAGATGCTCTTGGTCAAAGGGAGGGAGTTCTCCAAGGAGAGCCAGAGGAAGTAAAATAGCAGGACAATCAAACACGTGAAGAGGTGTAGAGAAAATTGCAACGTTAAGGAGGCACAAATAAGCAGGGATACTGCAGACACGTGTTTCAGCGCTACAAGGAACGCCCTTTTCAATGCAAAAAAATTTTGAGCTTATGGATGCAGATACGTCCGACAATACACAAGCTCAAGATATTTTTGCATTGAAAAAGACGCTCCTTGTAACGCCGAAACACGTGTCTGCAGTATCCCTGCTTATTTGTGCCTCCTTAACGTTGTAATTTTCTCTACATCAATAGCGCAAAGGTATTTGTAAACTTTACATGAACAGGTGCCAATTGTGTGTCTAGGCAATTGTTACAAGGACAATAGGTTCTTGTTCCATCTTTGTGGATTTTTATGCTTCTGAAGTGTCCTGTTTTCAGTCGTGTGATGGTTTTTATGAGATCTCTTTTGACGTTGATATCGCCGATCTGTGAGTCTTTTCTTTCTACGTTACCTTTGAGGCCGTGTCTTGCGATCGCACCTGCATCATGACGCGTTGTCTGGCTATTATACCCTGTGCAAGGAGAGGAGGCCTGCTCAAAATAAAATTAATTTCCTATTCTCCGCACTTTTCCCCTGATGGTTGTGATAGTTACGGCGCTATGGTCTTCTTCCCCACTTTGATTTTGCAACAATGATTAAATGCAAACGGTTAAAATTGATTTGCGCGTAAACGATTATTCTATTGAAAAATCAACGTTAATAGAGCACAACTTTTTCTTAAATTGACAATTTTTACGAATATTCGCCACAAGAAAGGATTCAAAAGTTGAAAGATTGAAAGAATTCAACCTTCATTTTTTTTTTTTAAACTTCTTGCTAGGGAATATTTAGGAACATGAAAATTATTCGAAGGAATGTTAAAATTATAAATAATTTTATCAAATAAACCAATGACATCGAACAGATAGAATGTATTTCGTCAAAATGATGCATCTAAGATCAGCTCACATTTTTATGGACTTATTTCTCGTATTACATCCGCTGCTGTACTTGTGCAAGATTTACACCAGTCAGAGTCGATTAAACCTTGTTTTTTTGCTTCGTTCTTTTTTTCTTTTAAATTTTTATTTATTTATTTATTTATTTTTTTAATTTGAAAGGAGTTTCAGAAATTGCTACAAATTACTATTTTTTTGTATCGCGCTACTCACAACTCTACCTTCTTTTAAACAGTAGTGCGCTACGCTACAAACTACTAAAAAATGTAGCAACCACAGTAGTTTCGCTACTTGCAGCGCGCTACTTCCCCCGACCACTGTAATATATCATTAGATGCTCTATTCTTCTTTAGCTTCGCTATGCTTTTTGAATTTTTATTCTTCTATAATCAGGAGAGAAGTTAGTTATTTTCAAGTATCCACTTTTCAATTTTTCGCACATTGTTCGTTTTTTTAAAGCGTGATTTTGGACAGTTTTCAAAATAGAATTCTAAGAAACTGGAGGAACTACATATATTTTCACCAAAGCTCTTCATACAAAATTCAATTAAAATCCGAAATGGCGAGTCAAGAAGGTGATTGGTTGGTTGGTTTTATTGGTTTTTATGGCGCAAGAGCATAAATAGGCTATAGAAGGTGATTGATCCACCAAGAAGGTGATTGATCGGACATGGAATTGCCTCACTAAGAAAATAAGTTGCTTTTCAAGTTTAATGATGATCTTTAATTTTCCCTCTATCAGATCTACAAAAGTTAAATAAATGATTTCAACTATTTTAACGCGTGTTGTGGAAGATTACTAAAAACAATTATTTATGAATCGGAGCTCCGGCAGATGGCAGTTTATACAAATGAAAACAAAAATCTGTATGCAGTACGAACTGCTTCCAAAGGAAAATGTTAGCCTTTTTTCTGTACTACATACAAAGAAATAAAAGAAAAAATCAAACAATAAAATAATTTGTTTCTGCTCAAAACAGTAAAATGTTGCGTTACTTCGTTACAACAGCCGTTATACGCTTATGGAGTATCTTACTAGGATTGGAAACATGACTGCAATATAAATGCATTGTCTCGCTGAACCCTCAGTTTTGATTTCCACTCATGTCCCCTGCAGCATTTAGGGTATCATCCAACAGAATAAACTTTACCAGTTGAATGCATCAATCTGACAGATAATGATTAAATTTAAATAAGCAATTAAAAATTGTTAAAAATATTTGATTGAGGAAATAAATAAAATATTCATAACCAGAGCTTCCGGCAGATGGCAGCTTATGCAAATGAAAACATAATCTGTATGCAGTGCGACCTGCTTCCAAATGATAATGATAACTTTACTACTGAGCAACTTAGGAAATTAAAATATTTTTTTGTTGCTGATGGTTCAATTTTATGTTGAACAATTACAGCATTTTGTGCACATTTGCTTGCTTTTATATTCATTTTATACTCGTGCAGATTTTATTACACATAGAAATCATGTTAAATGAATCGGAGTAGTGTTTTATTTAAACTTCCAGTAAAAGTATTCAGCTATTATGTATATAAAAGAATTATCAGAGATTGCGAAGTATAAATTCAACGTTAAAGATAACAAATAAAAGTTTTCGAGGAACCTCCCTGAGGGAGGTGTTAAAGAGATTAGAACATAACTTCTGGTGTTTGCTAACGTATTGAGGAGGGTCTTATTACTGTCTTTACACGGCAGCAATTAGTGTAACTTTAAACAGAGCAGAGAGTATCGAGATACACTGCGATGCAAAAGTTTAGACAACATGCAAATATGTGAATAAAAAGAAAACTATTCAACGAAATGCTTTCAGATTTATACTGCAGGTACACAATATGGTCCCAAATACGTGTCTGGAGTTCTTATAACTATAACTGGAATTAAATTCTGGATATTACAAAAGACATTTTTTTACATTGTTGCAAAAGTTTAGACAATAGTCAGATTTTATGCAAATATCCCTTGAAATGTGATTGGGGGAGGAAATGCGGGACTGTATTATTCATTTATAAAGTGCAGAGATTGCTGAATAAATAATCAAAATCTCAAAATCTTTTTAGTTCTCGTGTAAATAAGATGAGAAAGTTTAGAAGCCGAAATTTGAAAATGAACCTACTTTATTAATTTTTTGTCTTTTAAATCGGCTTTTGTATGGTAGTACATTGTTTTTGACTTTGTGGAGAGCAAATTCAGACACGCGTATCGATCAAAAAGTCCAAGAAAAATTATATTTCTTAAGGATGAAGGAATTGAAAAAACGGCTCAGACTGGCGATTCGCCCCTTAATCTTACAAAACTTCAACTTGGGTCAAAAACAGCACGTGACAGCATAAGTAGATAAACAACTGAATCGGAATGCATAAAAAAAACAAAGAATTGTGCCTGAGCCTTTTCGGACAGAGTGTCCCAAATAAGCCAGATTTTAATGTGAAAAGCAGCATATGTATCATCGTGACTAAAAAATGAATGGTACTTTCTTTGATAAAAATTATTAAAATTGGGATGGCCTAGATGGATTATAATTCTTTACGCGGGACTTGAGAAATATCCAATGAACATATGCTCTGCTGCTTTTACCAATAAAATCTGGCTTATTTGGGACACTCTGTCTGAAAAGGCTCAAGCACAAATCTTTGTTTTTTGTTTGCATTCCGATTCAGTTGTTCATCTACTTATGCTGTCACGTGCTGTTTTTGACCCGAGTTGAAGTTTTGTAGGATTAAGGAGCGAATTGTCAGTTCGAGCCGTTTTTTTAATTCCTTCATCCTTAGAAGTATAATTTTTCTTGGACTTTTTGATCGATACGCATGTCTGAATTTGCTCTCCACAAAGTAAAAAACAATGTACTACCACACTAGAGCCGATTTAAAAGACGAAAAATTGATAAAGTAGGCTCATTTTCAAATTTCGGCTTCCAAACTTTCTCATCTTCTTTACACGAGAACTAAAGAGCTTTTGAGATTTTGATTATTTATTCAGCACTCTCTGCACTTTATAAATGAATAAAACAGTCCCGCATTTCCTCCCCCAATCACATTTCAAGGGATATTTGCATAAAATCTGACTATTGTCTAAACTTTTGCAACAATGTAAAAAAATGTCTTTTGTAATATCCAAAATTTAATTCCAGTTATAGTTATAAGAACTCCAGACACGTATTTGGGACCATATTGTGTACCTGCAGTTGAAATTTGAAAGCATTTCGTTGAGTAGTTTTCTTTTTATTCACATATTTGCATTTTGTCTAAACTTTTGCATCGCAGTGTATAAGAAGTGGAGGACTAACTGCCGTCATTTCTCGTTCGCTTGACCGCAGTTTGGATTGGTGATCCACTGCGGTGATTATGCACTGATGACGAGGCTTGTATTGCATATAATCGAAACGGTTGTTTGCTGAGCTTTTAAATGCTTTTATATTTAATTTTGTATACGTCGTTTCTTTTTAGTCATTTCCTAGAACAAAGTTTTCGACTGCTTTTTACAAGAACATTTCGACGTTTGAGGATTTTTGCTTAAGTCCTTTGGGCCATTTTTTTCTTTTTATGTTTTTTTTTTATAATCATTTATCCCAGAAACAGGTAAATTTTAACTAATTAAATAAAAAAAACACTTGGAGTTGATTTTTTTTGTATTATTATTTCTTATTTGTTCATGCAATTACTTATGTACATTTCTATTGGAAAAACTTTTAATTAACTTTTTAATTTCTTTATATTATGACTAAACTCATACCAGCTCGTCATTGGTTTACTAATAACCTCGCGTTTTGCGTCATCCAATCAGAAGACTCGAGAGGTAAAAGGCAACGCCTTGGGAACTCTAGATTCAAAACTTCAGATTTCGCCCCTAAAACATTTTTAGCAACATTAGGGGTCCTTAAAGAGCGAGGGCCTCAGGTGACGGCTTAGTTGAGTGATTTTCAACAGGCTGACCGGCACCGGTTCGCAGAAAAATTTGACCGTTCTTCAAGGATTTTAGCTTATTCAAGCTAAAAAAATTCCCTTATATGCTAAGACAAAAACAAAATCTTTTACGCGGATTTTTTCAGAGATTTTCGTATTTTTTGCGACGTATCAATAATGATTATGACTTAGTAATTATTGCAATACTTATTTATCTTATTTTTATATTTTAAGTGCTTTTTGTGACAGTTATTTATTACCAAGTAAAGCTTTATATTTATTAATCCTTTCCCAATATAATTGATGTTATTTTACCAAAATGGAAAAAAAAATCTGCAAAATTTGTTCACACTTGTGAACAAATTTTTTTTCCTGTGAAAAGAAAAAAACAAAAACCAAAAAACAAAAAAAAACAATCACTGGACCACATTTTTTTCTTCAAAAACAGTTGAGCTACGTTGTAATCTACTATAAAATAATGGGGAAATAAATTGAGTGTTTCTTTTTATACACTATGTTAAAATAAAGTTTTAAAAACTGAAATTTGACTACATAAAAAATCACTGAAAGGTAAGAAGCAAGATAGGTGCTAAGCAGGGCTGCGGAGTCGAAGGAAAAATGGTCGACTCCGACTCCGACTCCGGGATTTTAAAACTTTCGACTCCGACTCCGACTCCCGACTCCTGCTTTTTTTTTTTTTTGTATTATTTATTTTTTTTAACCTAAATGTGAAGAGGGAAAAACCCTAAACAAAAGTTGAAATATTAAGTCCATTTTTAAAAGTTTCATTTTTATTCATAGTCGTAGCCAAGACTCACTTTAGGGGGGTGGGGGGTAGCAAGCTGGGGTATCCCAGTTGGAGGTTATGGGAGGTCATTGTGACCTCTCAAAAAGTTAAATTTTCTCAAGAATTCTCGCAGGTAATTTCACCACATTTACCTCAACTATCGGAGGCCACTGTGACCTCCCAAAAAGTGAATTTTCTCCAGAGCAAAAGACAAGTGCCGCTCTTGTCATTTGACTCCGTACAAAACTAATCCTTTTCTTGTTAAATGGCCAGACTTTATTTTAACACATTGCATTTTTGCTGCAAATATTTTTTTATTCATTTACATAAGCCCAAACCTCGTTTCACAAAGCAGACCATTTTGAAGCCCTTTTTAATGATCCTAGATGCTTAGGATTTGGATATTGGACGCTGAAAATTTGTATCTGTTACTTTCAAAGATATGTTTTCACCTCCATAAAATTTCATCCAAATCGGAGGTGGTCGGAGTCGACATGTTTTTCAGCGACTCCGACTCCGACTCCTTTGGTCCAAAATCAGTCCGACTCCGGCTCTTGCTCCGAGTGACGACTCCAGCCTCTAGCAAGCGCTAAGGCAGAAACATGCAATACACCGCCAACTCGGCTATTTCGATCCATGGACAGCTGTTTCGAGCCTATTGTGCTCTCATCAGCATGGAATACGAAAATAGTCGAGTTGGAGGCAAAAATTCTCTTAAAAGAGAATTTTGCAAGATAGGTGCTATTCGATATCATCGTATTAAAAAAAGTAATTAACTGAAACTAGAATTTCGTTTAAATCGAGAAAAAAAAAAGATGAAAATTTAAAAAAAAGTCTCCGTTAAGCATGGTAAATCTCACCAAGCAATAACGTTTTCGTATTTTCACATTTAGAGCTTGAACATTGCAATCCCCCCCCCCCCCCCCATTAGAAGATAGATATATTTTTTTTCCTTCTACTCTGGTATAATTACGCTTCAATTTAGCATTATACAGGGTGACAAGAAATAACTTGGACGAAGTTTCAAACCAAATATCTGTAAATACCACTCACTTTTTAATGATATTTTGATAGGGAATCGATCCTAGAAAGCTACTAAATAGGTGTAAGTAAGTTAGTTGGGATAACCATTATGGTTCGCAAACTATCTGCCATACTTGAATTACATAAGCAAGAAACGAAAAAATGTGAAATTGTTTAACGATTGAAGTGCCTTAGTACATGGTTTCCTATACAATTAAAACGTCAAAAAAACTCGAACATGATGGTGACAGGTCAGGAACAAGAAGAAAATGCACAGTTAACACATCTAGCGACCAGAAAGTGATCAAAAAGCGAGTTTAACGAAATGTTAAGATTTCAATGAGAAAGGTTGCTAGAAGGGTGAAAATCAGTATAGAAACCACTCGTTTGATGGTAATAGTTGAGCTTGGTCTTCTCCCTTACAAAATGAAAGAGACTTAAAAGCTAGCAGTAAAGAACAAAAGCATAAGACTTTAAAAGAGGAAAGAACTGTTAAAGCAGGCCGCAGATGATCGATGGAAAACATTGATCTTCACAGATGAAAAACTGTTCTCAATTGAACAAGCTCAAAATAGCCATAATGATAGAGTTTGGTCAGCAGAAGCACCTGGAACTTTTTGAATTGTTGGCGGCGTCAACGACCCCTATCTGCAATGGTTTAGAATGGGATATGTGCTGGTAGGGAAACACCACTTGTTTTTGTTGATCAAGGGATAAAAAATAATCAGCAAACATACCGCAAACCCATTTTGGAAGACACTATCTTACATTGGTCGCAAAAGTTCTTTGAAAACCAAAGATGATCCTTCCAACAGGATTTTCCACCTGCATACAGAGCTAGACACTCAAGATTGATGCAAGACACATTTTCCGAACTTCATTGAATGGCCCCAGATTTGAATCCAATGGATTATTCTGGTTGGTTTATCTTGGAGACAAGGGTGTGTACTAAACATCATAAAACTTTGGCATCCCTACAAAAGATCTTATGGAAAGAAAGGGATAAAATATCAATGAGTGAGTTGCGGCCCGAAGCCGAAAATTTTGTGACACGTCAAAAGCTCTGTATCAGTACTAACGGTAGCCAATTTGAAAACTTTAAAATATATTAGACAAAATAATGTATTCATACTTCTTTTGAAGTTTGGTCGCATTATTTTCATTAGCAACAAAGTTATAATGTACGATGTGTATTCAAGTTATTTCTTGTCACCCCGTATTTGCAAAATTAGTTCTTTTTTAGTTCGTGCATTATGGATATAGCGACAACAGTGAAAGTCCTTCAAGTTTTACCATAGGCAAAGCCGTGGCGAGTAACTCTAGTAACTTCTATAATGAAAATAAAAGATATCAATGAACAACTCTGTATATCGAATTCATATGCATCATTCAAACACCGCATCATTTTTTACTTAGTTCAAATAATATTTTGAATTCCCTAATACAAAATATTTCCTTTTAAAAAAGGTTGATATAATTCTTTTCGTGCTTCAGTCTTTTCCCAAGAAATCGCAGCAAGCTTTATATTAAATTCAGTATTAAAAACTGCAGACAAATGCAAATAATCTTCCAAGTCCTAACGGGGGGGGGGGGGGATACACCAATTATCCCAAGATCGTGACAAAAACTTTCTCTCAGGCACAGCTGAAATTCCCTTTAAACAGCCAGAGCGGCTTTATGAAACCCAATGCTTTATTACTCTCCCTGAAGAGTTTGAAAGCTGAAGTGGTGCGGATGTGATTTGATACTTCTAAATTTGCATGAATTATTCATGAAATATATTCTCCGATTAGTTTCGAATAGCTTCGGGGGTATGTCGAATTCGAAAAGGGTTCCTGCTCTTGCGTTAGAGCTTTTTAATTACGACGGAAGAATATTTTAATAATTTTAATATCAGTTATGCCTGCAGTGGTTGGTGTTCTATGGAAGAGGCTGCAGCCACGCACTGCACAATGCATGGTGCGAGTTAATAACGTTGTTAACCATAGAATTTAAAACCTCTAAACTATGCTCTGAATGCCTAATTCTGCTGGTTAGTAATTGGTTAGTTTTGTAGGCAGAGCGCTTCTGTGTAATTTTAGTAGCCACAGATTTTACATTCTGTTTCTACAAGATGAGCACTTAGTTTCCTAATTTACTGTGTTCAACATTTTAAATTCAGCAAAAAGAAGGTCGAGTGACATGCAGCAAAGTTAACTTTTATGTAAACAATTAAATGAATATAACAAACACTTTAGTATATCCTAATAACTTTGTGCTATTCCTGTTTTTCATTTTAGTCATGCATTCGAAAACATTTTCATTGACACGTTAGGTAATTTAATTTTGAGTAAGAGCATTTCAGATTCTGTGCCCCCTCTTGAAACTAAGATCAACGCCTTCTAAATACTAAATGCCTACTGATATCTGGTTTTTAGCACAGAGCAAAATTTCTTCTTTGGTTCACACGTACTACTATCTATAGGAGTTCTTCAAGACAGGAATCACAACGATTGGTTGATTTCTGAATTTAAATTTAAAAGTTAGCCAAACAAACAATTTTATTCGAATATTGTTCGGATTTATCACCATAACGGAATTATCGGATTACCGTAAGGTGGAGCTCAAAGTGGAACCAATATCCCCCGTAGCGAAGCAAATGTAGTAGGCATTTAGTATTTAGGAGGCGTTGCTAATATGTGGTCAACTCTCCTTTCATCTCCACACCAATACCATACATGTTTAATTCAAGTAGAATAATCGTAATTTTAAACTGAAGCTGGTTGGGATACGTGAACCTGTTTATTCAATGAAGGTATAGATAAGTTCCGACTCGAAATTGAATTCATTGTTTCATATTGAATGGGACAAAAAGAAAACATGATTGTGAACGTTGTAGTAAATATTATTTAAAAAATTCAAATGAACCTCAAAACTACATTTTTGTTCCTACAGGTGCTCAATATTTGTCCTTCCGGTGACACGACAATTTTCAACATGATAATCAAGCTCCTACCACACTCATGCCAGCATATCCCATGTGATGCAGTTTAACACTGCAGTCATCTACTGTTTCAGTTCCTTATGTTATGCCGATGCAGTGGTTCTTTACGAAATTTCGTGCGAATATGTCTTTGCTCAACAGTTACCGAGGAAGTTTTGGCCTATTCGAAAACGCAAAACTCTTTCTTATGCGACACGCTGCTAAACAAAATGGACGACATTTTGCTTAACAGCGCCTCCAGTGGCGCGTTCTTAATGCAATGATTTTTCACTGTTGAATAACTAATAAAACTTGTATAACTGTAGTTGCGGAATAAATTTGTTCGCCTGAATAAATCCATTACGGCAGTCACACTGCGCTATTTTTTTTTTGTCCCATTCAATATGAAACACCCTGTAAAGTCTGGCTTTGAAGAGATGGCACTTGCTTCCTCCTTTTTTCAGAATTGTCCATTTTCATTAAGGGGTGATACGCAGATGGAAATTGAAGAATGGATTCGCAATTCTGGTATTTGTTGTAGAACTTAGAGATGTCACTTTGAACATCTTCAATACGTCATCCAATTCAAGAAATTATCCAAAGAGATAAAAGATTCTAATTTCGCACGGTCAAGGCAGATGTCTCATTGGACAGCTCATAGTCTGTGTAAGTGGGTGGATCTTTGTTTCAGCTCTCCCTGTACCGTTGGTCAAGGACTGCAACGAATCCGATAATTAATTTGAATTGAAAATTGCGAAATAAGGGTTGCAATAAAGAATGTAATGCTTGTCCTTTTTACTTTTTCGCCAACTGAATACAATAACTGCTGCAAATTACATTCCAATAATAAATAATTACATTACAAACAATATATTTGGAGAACTTTTTTCTTTTAAATTTAACTGATTCTAAAAATTTTAGGTTTTAGTCATCGACTTTCGTACATTATTTTTTATAATGATAATAAAAACAATAAACATCAACAAACTTCAACCAGCAAACGATAAAGTAAGAGCCAAATTTGTTCATTCAAGCCATTTACTGCCATTTATATTGAAATAAATCAATAATGAAGTAAAATATATTTTGCAGACAATAAATTTGGAATGGTTTACTACAATGTTGTCTCATTTTTGACCTCAAATGGGTTAAAGAATTTTTAAGTCTTCTATAAATATAACTTGTCAGATCGCCAAAATGTCGCTGAATTCATAAATATGGTACGCGTCAATTTCTTCCTTCTTTACCTATTTTAAGGAATGGACTCGATTTCTCATTTTGATTGACAGGCGCTATCTTATAACGGCTTCGATCTACTACTCACACCATTATTTTTTTCTCTTTCTTTTTTTCAGCCCTTCGCGGGTGTTGCCGTTTTGAGGGTAACCCGGGCAAACTACCCCCTTTCACCCTAGTAGTGACGTTATTGGCCAAAGGGAAGCCTTCATTTCAAATTATAATCATGATTGCAAAATAACAGTCCTTTCTCAGGAAAGCTTTTTTTTTTTATTTTTGTAAAAAAGTAAATCAAACTTGCCCCGAAAAACGTTTCCTCGAATTTCCTCATTTTGGTCCGCGTTTCAAAAAAGATGGAAGCTTGCTAATTTTATCGTGTACATATTTCCCTTTTTTTGGTCCTAATAATATATTTATAGTTTGTTTCAAAAGTACTTTTTGAAGAGTTAACGAAAAACTTCTTGTTGATGCATCTGTCCACAGATATTTTTAGCGTCCATTTGCTACATTGTTAAAACTTCAGGTTGCCCAAGGCACCTTAAAGGGTAAAACGTTGTAGCACCCTGTGAAGTGTGGCACTTGACTATCTGGCGTCCTTGAAGGTGCCATTTGGCTCCTTAAGGTGCCATGGGTCACCTATGGGGTGCCACATGGAGCCAAAACGCACCTTCAAGGGTGATATAGGGAGTCAAGTGCCACACTTCAGCTGGCGCCGCTGGTGCACAACGTTTCAAACTTAAAGGTGTCTTGTGCAACCAGTAATTTTAAGTGTACGTTTAAATCACTGAATGTAAAATAGTTGTAAAACTTAAAATGCTTGAAAATTTTCATTACTTCATCAAGTATGTTTAAGAGCAAGAATCTGAGAAACTGTCACGCCTAGCATTATGGTGTGATTCATGACCAATCAGATTTTCTCCCAAAAATTACCAAATGCTTATAATCTTATTGGATGACCAAATCCAGAATGTTTTGTTCTAAAGTTGAGTTGTTTAGTTTTTATAGACCCCTAAAGTTGAAAGTGCGACATCAAAAATTAAGCGGATTTTCAAGTCATGGAAGTTACTGTCAGCCAAAACTCTTAACAGGAACGATTGAACTCCAAATTTCTTTTTGTATATGGAATATAGAAGGTTGAAACTTTACGAAATGAATGTTAAATTTGTGGTAAGTTGTTGCCGTAAGGTCAGTGAAGGCCCTCAAAACAAGGCATTTTTTGACGTTTTTTTAGCGTTTTTGAGGTCTAAAAACAGCTTGTACATTTCAGTTGGCACGGCAAAAGTGGTATTGTTTGAAAGACCAGTGTAAGCACTTTAAAATAATGTACAAATAACAGAGGAAAGTTTAACGTACTTTTAGTTGCGTAAGGCCGAAATATGAAAAATGTCATATTTTACCGATATTCAAACGATCATAATTTCCTCTGCCAACAACATATTGAAATATTTTCTTTGCCAATGTCATACTCTATTCTTTGTCTTAACAGAACAGTTGAGTTCTTTGAGGCGAAATGTGAATTTTTTTTTTTACAAAAAATACACAGGAAAAAATACATTTTTTGTAAAAAAAAATTTCACATTTCGCCTCAAAGGACTCAACTGTTCTGTTAAGACAAAGAATAGAGTATGACATTGGCAAAAAAAAATATTTCAATATGTTGTTGGCAGAGGAAGTTATGACCGTTTGAATATCGCTAAAATATGACATTTTTCATATTTCGGCCTTACGCAACTAAAAGCACGTTGAACTTTCCTCGGTTATTTATACATTATTTTAAAGTGCTTACACTGGTCTTTCAAACGAAATTACTTTTGCCGTGCCAAATGAAATGTACAAGCTATTTTTAGACCTCAAAAACGCTAAAAAAAGTCAAAAATGCCTTGTTTTGAGGGCCTTCACTGACCTTACGGCAACAACTTTCCTCAAACTTAGCACTCATTTTGTAAAGTTTTAACCTTCTATATTCCACATACAAAAAGAAAATTGAAGTTAACCCTTTATGTACTGAATTAAGTTATTAATGATTTTTTATATATTTTTTTTGTTTTTTTTTTTTAGTTAAAAATACATCAAAAAACATATTTATCAAATCAAAAATTTTTGCAAATTTTTGGGGTCTAAGGACCCCTATGCCTTAGGGCCCCCAAGAAAACTGTTTCCGATCGCAGGTATCATCTGTTGGGCTTTCAGCAAAGTACAAGGAGTGGTACTTAAAAGTTTCAGGATGATTACAGCCATTTTGGATTCATAATACTAATTTAATAAAAGCGAGACTTCTGAGTACCGTCAGTGCATAAAAGGTTAAAAAGTTCCTGGTAAGAGTTTTGGCTCACAGCAACTTCCATGTCTTGAAAATCCGCTTAATTTTTGATGCCGCACCTTCACCTTTAGGGCTCCATAAAAACTAAACAATTCAACTTTAGAGCAAAATATTCTTTGTTCGGTCTTTCAATAAGATAATAAACATTTGGTAATTTTTTGGAAAAAATCTGAGAGGTGATGAATCGCATGCGTGACACTCTCTCAGATTCTTGCTCTTAATAAATAGTCTACTATAAAAAGTTTGACACATAAATAAAAATTACGGGGGATTGGGGAAAAAAAAAAGAGGGAAGAAAAAGAAAAGTAAAACAATAAATAGGTTAAAAGAATATTTTTTCATCAATGTTGCATAAGAAATTTCAATGTTTATTCACACAGCTCGGAAAGAAAAATTATTAGCTAAGAAGTTATTTTTGTTCTTTGGAGTGTAATGAAACTTTTAGAACTCGCAATTGTTCTAAATTAATTCTTCCACGGGAAAGACAATTCCAGATTCTCCTCGGGAAAACCAATATTGCTACTTTACTTCCCGAGTTGTGAGCGAAATTTATTAAGCCTCCATACAAGAAGCGAAGTTTTCACATAAAAATTCAATCAGATACCGTCTGTTGTATTGTTTGGTAAATATTTTGCTGACTGTTTCCTTAAATGTTTTCTGTTTTACCCCTGATATTATTTCCTGGGAGATATTAGGAGTTTCTCACGTGGCCATCTGGAATCGTTTTTATAAGAAAATCGATCTAAAAAATCAAATATTTCGTTAATGTTGATATGAAATAATGGGATTTAGGCAGCAAATGGAGCTTCGTACAATTGAACTCAGTAATTGAATTTTGATTGCATCATTTTGTAAAAGGACAATTTAAGTAGGGGCATGGGGCAAATGAAATAGTAAAATATTTTCAGTTTGCATGGCCAACTATCTAGCTATATTTTAACTGAGTTACTACTTATTTAGTTGTTTCCAGTCGAGAAAATGCTCGAAAGATCAACTGCAAAAATAATACAAAAATTTTTCCAAATTTGATTTTTGTTTTTCAAAAATATTTTTTGTTATTATAAAATGATAAAATTCTTGTAATTATTATTTTAAGCATTAATTGAGATCTACTGATGTTCAATACAGTTCTTATTAAATTCATTTTTAGCTTGTTTCGATTTAAAATGTTTAATGCAATTTGTCAAGTGCATGCGGGTCAAAGTGAAAGGGGTAAAGCGAAAATAATCTGTCGTTTGCTTTATTCATTCATTTATTAAATCGCATACGCACTACTTCATTTATTGATTTATTTATCTTCTTTTACTTACTAATTCCCCTTTTAATCATTTATTTACTTATTTTCTTATTCATTTTCGATTTTATATCATTTATTTTTTCCCAAATATCTTAAGTCTTTTATTATTTTATCTTTTTATTATTAACTCATTTATTTGTTATTTACAGATTCATTCCATGGAAATTACTGTTTATCATCAAATAGAAAACGTTTTATTGCAAAAATATTTTATTCACTTTGTCCCATGTTTTTTTGAGGTGATAAAATTCCACATTTTTTGAAGGTACAAAATGACTGCAAAAACGTGAAACAATATTTCAACGCAATTTTACAAAATACATTCTTATTTCTTTATGTATAGTAAGTTTCAGAACAAAATTTTAATTTATTCCTTTTTCAAACAGGTATATCATCTTAACTATTTCCCTTATATCTTCGCGCATAAAATTGATCTCGCTTCAGATTAGATTTTAGTTTTTAGTCTTTGAACGGAACCGCTGGCTCTATATCCAGAAAGAATCATTTGAGATAAAAACTTATTTCTTTTGTAATGCGTTAATAAGAGCTGTTTGTTAAGTTTGAAGAGAATTTGTCTTTGTGCGTTAATTTAAGTTTTGATTAAATAAGAATTAGCTGCATTCTACTGATGCCACACAAAAAATAATGAATGATTGGTGAAATTAGTCAAATTTTAGTTAATTATCTAAGAATTAAACTTTTACAGTCGAAAAAAAGTCCCAAATTTAAAAGTGCACTTTAAAAAATATATAATCATTTTTTTTTAACTTTCAGAAAAAAATATATAAAATGAAATTTGACATCTTAATATCAAATTATATTTTTCACAAAGCAGGAATTGCGGTAGATGTGTTCGTGCATGTGTGTGTATTCTTCAACACCATATCCTGCATGGTGACGAAGCAGCAAGGGCCGTTAGACGCCCCGGGAGGTGGCACAACGGGACGCACTGTCGCAGACTTTAAGTCCAATCTAAAAAGGGGATTACACGACGTTTGAGGTCCATAAAGTTCAAAAAAAAAAAAAACGACCCTGATGCCGATCTCATATTTAAACGAACCTCACTGGTCAGAACACATTTTAACTCAAAATATATTCAATCGCATTAGAGGGGATAGAGTAAACACGGAAAAGGGAAGATAATCCTTACTAGCAAAAATCGCTCGTCGCAAAAGCAGAATAAAGAGAGAAAATTGAAAATCCTTAAAAAAAAATCCTCACACTAACTGAAACTACTTACAAGTATTTTAATTGTTAAAAAATAGAAACTGGCAATAGTTAAACATTTTAAATCATTGAGTTTTCTTTCCTTGTCTTCCATCAAGGACATCAGTTTCTAATCGAGTTAATAAAGGCTTAGCCGCATTTGCTAAAAACGTTATAATTCGAGTTGTAAATGACATAGAAGTTCCAAACACAATCTATCAGATACAGATTTTTTTTCTTTCTTATGGCATTATTGTTTTAAATTTTCAAGTATTTTTTTAGTTCAAAATTGCGAAAAACGTTTCAAAGGTTTTGACAGATGTTTTCGTTAGTTTATGTCGTGTGAAGACGAGACCTTGTGAAGAACACTCTCGGTCAAATCTCCTCCTGAACATTTTTTTTTTCAAAATCGGTTCGTACTTTTGGGCGTTAGTGTACCACACATAAATAGACACGTCAAACTTATAAAACCCTCTCTTTTCGCTCCGAGGGGTTAAAAACAAAACAAATCGCAATTTGTCTAGTTGATGAAAAAAAAAATCCCACATTTTTTTGAGGTTATAATTTTTTTTTGGAATGTTAATTTTTGTTTTTGCATACAACGTTTTCCCTCGGAAGTTCTAATTTTACTGCACTATTTTCAGAACTATTTTAAAGTAACAACGCAAATGATTACATTACAAACTAATTTATTAACTGCTATTAATAGATAAATATGTAACATTTTCATTTATGATGAAAAAGAAGAAACTCAGAGAAAAAAAATCATTTTCATTATAACTTTACGCATATGAATTTGAATAAAATCCCTCATTTTTTAAACATTTTTTCTCTACATATTACACCTAATTAACCAAATATTTAATCACAATATTTTCCAGGATTTCATTTGTGGAACTGAAGACTGATGTAAAAGGACAAAGGACGAATTACTTGAAATATTTTATCAGTATAAAAAATTAAATGTATTAAACTGCAGATTATTGAAATTAACAAATATAGAAAAGACAGATTTTGCACTTTATTCATTCCTTCGAAAAATGTTTAATTTCTCTATAGGTTTCTTTTGCTGACATTAAGTTTAAATATTTCTATGGAAAGCTCTGAAATTGTTTTCGGATTAAAGGAATTAATAAGAGACAAAGATTGCTTATCAAAATATTCTAGTGTAGATTTGAATGGAAAGATATTCTGAAAGATATCTAGTTACATTCAACTTACAAGTTTGTATTAGAGCGAATATCATTTATCACTGTACATTCCAATAGTACAATATGCATTAAAATCCCTATACGCGAAGAAATTGGATTAAAATAACAGCGCAAAGGCTTCATAAACAACAGAGCTAAAACAAATTCTACCATCTAGCTGTTGTCAAGACAAAGCCCTTGTGTAACGAGAGGAGGCGGCTTGAAGTATAATGCATTTTCCACTCTCCGCACTTTTCCCTTGATGGTTGTCATAGTTACGGCCCGATGGACTTTTCCACCACTTAGCTTTTGCAACAATGGTTAAATGCAAACGGTTAAAATTGCTTTGCGCGTAAAACTATTTTTCTATTGAAAAATCAACGTCAATAAATCACAACATTTTCTTAGACATTTTTGCTGTTTTAATGTATGCCTAGATTTGTTATAAAACGTTGAGAAATAACTGAGACATGAGGATATAAATAAAAGCGTAAGCTTCATTCGATAAACATAAAATAAGCGAAATGCCTCAACAGCAGCGCATAAAAAATGGAGCTGTTTTCTTTCGTACGGTTTCCATGGAGAAGACGCTAAACTTCTTAAGTTGATACGCATCTTTTGAAGTAGCCAACTATAATGTAAGCTAAAAGAAAGAAAAAAAAACCTCATCGCTTTGCGAGTTTTTATATCCGCCAAGGAAGCGTCCACCACTTTCTAACAAATTCCTCACTCAAGAATGTTCTTTGGTGGAACATTTATAAAATACAAATGTTACAAGGGATGTTTTCCATTCATTATTGGAGACTATTTGCTGAGGTCCGAAATGTCGCCAAATTCCGCCAAGCTGGTTTGACACCAAGCAATTTCTCGCCAAAAATGATGTCTAGCAGGAAAAATAACATTCAGGTTATGTTACCACGATAATTTTGAACCAACATCAAACTTAGCAAAAAACAAAGTAAGAATACAAGAACTTAAAAATAATAACTATTTACAAAATTTGAAACAATATATATTTTTGTAACATATAACGAAATAGTAATGCCGTGCTCGCAGACATAGAATGAAAGGGGCACTTTTTAAATTTGATTAGGGTTAAAAATGCGCCCTATTCATTCTAGGTGGGAGACATTTGATCCTGTAAATAACCGTGTTAAATTATAAATTATATTGCAAAAAATCCTCCAGCAAGTTTTTTAGCCCAATGTTGTAAATATTAAAGCGCAATTGTCTAAATGTTACGGAAAAGAGAAATATTATGTGACGTACACGTTTCACGTGTGAGTGAAATATAAAAAAAGGTTATAAAAGAAGTACATCTAGCATTTAAAATGCAGGCCCGTCATTTAGAGGGGGCAGGGGGATCAATTCCCCCCCTATCTTTGAGAAATCAATGTATTTACATGTAAGTGGGAGTGGTTTTTGATGCTTTTCGGTGAAATTGCATTGTGTTTGGACTCTTTGCCCCCCCCCCCCCGGAAAAACTTGAAATGTAAGATTAGAACAGATGAAACTTATGGTTCTCATTGTCTATTATATCTATTATCCTGTCACAAGGAAGCTAAAATCTCTACTAATAATAAAGCTGAAGGTTTGTCTTTTTGCCTGAGCGCCAAAACCGTTCGGTCGATTTTCATGAAATTTGGCACAAAATTAGTTTGTAGCACCAGGTTATGTACTTCGTCGCGATTTTTTGAAAATTCTATTTCGTACTGTTTCTATTCTAATTCTTAGCGAAAAATTTGATAAAATAGGGAGAAATGTTTCATACACATTTTCAAGTCTTACGTCATTCGAAAACTTGAAATTTTCTGCTAAAAATGAGGTCAGTTGGAAGTTTCTATGATCATTAGAAGAGATGTAATAATTGTTCTTAGAATCCCGGAAATTCAAGGCTTACCTTCAGCAAAGCAAGCAAAACGATTCTAAAATGGTTAAACTTGAGGATTAAAATTTGTTTGAAAATAAAGATAAAATGAAATATTTTATCAACGGAAATCAACTTTTAATGTTGTTACCATGGTTACGTTTTTATTTCGTTTATTTGTTCCGTTCTTTTTCCGTTAATAATTTTGAAAATGTATTTGTTTTTGAAGCAATCCAAAATTCAAGCCATACTAAAATTAGTCAAATGAAATATAATAAAATCATGATAAGATGGCACCTGTCAATCAAATGAGAAAAGTCATTTCCTTAAAATAGGTAGAGAAGGAAGAAACTGACGCCTACCATTTTTGTGAGTTTAGAGACATTTTGGCGTTCTGACAAACTGTGTCGAAGAGGGAATAATTCTTTAACCAAATGAGGTCAAAAAAGAGACAACATGATAGTAAACCATTCTAAATTTATCGTCTTCACAAAACATATTTTGCTTCATTATTAATATTTATTTCAACATAAATTGCAGAAAATGGCTTGAGTGAACGAATTTAGCTTTTAACTTATCGTTTTCTGGTTGATGTTTGTCGATGTTTATTGTTTTTATTATCATTGCTAAGAATAATGCACGAAAGTTCTGTGACTAATACTTAAAATTTTTAGGATCAGTTGAATTTAAAAGAAAAAAGAGGTCCAAATATATTTTTGCAATATGATTATTTATTGTTTGACTGTAATTTTCAGCAGTAATTGCATTTCTCTACTCTCTACTAATAATAAAGCTGAAGGTTTGTCTGTCTCTCTTTCTTTCTGTCTGTCTGTCTGTTACGCGCGTAGCGCCAAAACCGTTCGGTCGATTTTCATGCCACTTGGCACAAAATTAGTTTGTCTTCTCTGATCTTACCAAAATAGAGGTGATGGGTAAGATAACAATAAGGGGAAGAAATATAAAAAGCATTTTTAACCGTATCAAGCAGCGTAGAGAACGATGCTAATTTCAAATACATAGTTTAGTTGAATGTGTCAAAAGGACAGCAAATGCAACTTCTAAATTGAAAACTTAGGAAAGTTCCCATGCACAACCCATCACCCCTTTTTTAAGTGGAACGGTTCTTTATGCTATGCGCGGTTTTCACGTACGGACAGTAAAGGCTATTTTTCACTTTTTAATTAACTAGTTTTAATTAAAATCTCTTATTTAAAGGTACGAATATCACGTGCCTCTTTCGCTCCAGGCTAATATACATCAGTAACGATCTTCAGAAAATTACATGTATCACGAGAGATATACGAGCCATTTATTGTCCAATAAAATCATAAAGCTAGGGTCCAATCTGAAATCAGTTGTCCGACAATGCACAGTTGATAGAAGATTAAATTTGTAATTGCATTATTTGTAGGTCTCCTGCAGTTAATGAAATGTGCAATCATAGCAGATAAGTTGCCGTCTAATTAAATGACATAATTGAACAGCTGAAATTGGACACCGTGTTGCATTTGACATTTAAATTACAATTATTTTGTGCACGTATATCTTTGATTATAGCCTATATTCGGGCCTATCTTTTACTATAGATTGTTTTCTTGTTTAGTTTACTGTGATTTCTATTTCGGAAAACTGGTTTCGTTTACCAAAGAAAATAATTTCAATACTGAATGAAGAAATTTACTGTAGGTGAGACATCCGTTACTGATCAAAAAAAAAGTAATTAATGTTTTGAAAATCAATAACAGTGAACTTCATTATCTTCTTCACGTTCTTCATAAAGTTAATGAAATAAAACAATGATCTATCACATTTGGTGTCTTTGTAAGGTGTTTTGTGCTAGAATTGATGCGTCTTTTCAAATGGAATTGCATTTATTTAAATTAGTTTGCTATGTAGGCAGATGGTTTTTCTGTATATTTGAGATATATGGATTTCAAATATTCTTGTTCCGAATTGAATAAACACGGTCATAATGTGATGTTAAGTTTAATAAATTTGTAATTGTTTCAAGTAATCACGGGACGCGGGAGCGTCCCGCCCCGCCAAGAAAATTAAATACAAGCCGCCAAGAAATTTCCGTCGCCAAGAGAAATGTAAAAGAGCGACTAAGGACTGATTACGCGAGTAACCAAACCGGGGTTTTCCCCCCTCTGTATCTCAGCTCCATAAAGATTCCTAGAGTTCATTTTTGGTATACTCAATCTCCAGCGGCACCTGACGGCACATACTAAAGCAAAACATCCAGGACCCTCAGGGGGAGGGGTGATAAATGTTAAAAAACCGCTATTTTTCGCACTTTTTAAAAATTATTTGACAGGGGTCCAGACTAAACGGTAACTCGGATTGAGCTCTGCTTTTGCATCCACATTTATTTTGTCCCAAAGCTCGGCATAGGGGGTTTTTCGACCCCCACCCCCTCCCCCCTCGTTTTTATTTTCCGTATCTTTTCTCCCCGGGGGTCTTTAGTGTTGATTTTTGGTATGAATATTCTCGATGAGACATTGAGGACGTTTTCCCAAAATTTACCCCCCGGGGTCATCGCACCCCGGAGTTATTAATGCTTAAAATTGGTCCGATTTCTATCTACTAGCTCTGTTCAACATCTGAGCATTTATGTTGTCATTGTTGGGCGACGAGGAAAGAAAACTCAATGATTTATAATTTCATCTGTTGCCAGTTTCTATTTGTTAACAAATAAAATATTTGTAATTGATTTTATTGCATAAGGCTTTTAAAAGGGATCTTCAATTTAGTTCATTTTAATATGAGATCGGCAGTAAGGGTTGGGTTTTTTTTTTTAACTTTTAATTTAATCGTAGTATTGTTAGCAACTAGCTTTGTTTTGCGTCGGTTCGGGTGGTACATTGTGATTGATTTCAAATTTATCCTAGACTGAAGAAGATCCTTGAACTTTTGCACCAAATGCATGCCGCCAAGAAAACCACATATGTCGGACCGCCAAGAAAAATGTTGAAGGGAAAAAAAAACATGCAAAGTAAATTTTGAAGAGAAAAAAAAACAGGCAAAGAAATAATATTAATGCAAAAACATGTGATATCTCCCCAAAAACAACAGTGTTGTAAAAAAATCCCCCGCCAAGAAAACCTTAAATACTCAGCCTTAAAAAGTTATGATATCGAGTTTTCCCGCCAAGTTTGTGCCAAACTACAACTAACCTGTATGGATAGTTCTTTTAAATTGTTTTCAGTCCTGCCAGGCGGGAAGTTTTTACTCATTAAGCAACCACCTCACAAGACAAAGCTTCCCGCCTGGCAAAACTGAAAACAATTTAAAAGAACTATCCATACAGGTTAGTTGTAGTTTGGCACAAACTTGGAGGGAAAACTCGATATCATAACTTTTTAAGGCTGAGTATTTAAGGTTTTCCTGGCGAGGGATTTTTTTACAACACTTTGTTTTTGGGGAGATATATATATATAGCTCAGTTTTATTGAAGAGTCTTCGGACAAACATCATTCATTACCGTGTATGCTCGAAAACTCTGAGAGTGGATCATCTAAGTAGGAGAATGTGTGGCTAAGTGAAATGGTAAAATATTTTCTTTGTTTTAAGCGGCACCTATCTAGCAATATTTTAAGTAAGTTCCTCTACGTACAGTTGATTTCTGTCAAGAATTAATATAGCTCCAAAGATCGACGAAAAAAGTTATACAAGTCATTTTCAAATTTTAATTTGAGCAATTTTTTGTTCAACTTTTAACCTTGCAAATAACCTGTCTTTAGAACATTTTTTTTGCTTGAAACATTTCTGTGAGAACACCTTATTCCTGTATTTGACTTTTCTATTTGAACAATTTTCCGTACGATTTTTAGCTGTTGAAAAACCTCCAGTCCACCTTAATTACTTTAGAGTGAAAAGTTTGATTCGAACAAACTTTCTTTTGTTGGTTGAGAGAGGCATATTTTGTTTTTATGAATCAGAATTAAATAGTAAAAATGTATGTTTACTATACATTTGCAGCCTTAGACGATTAAGAGAATATTGATCAGCTGCTGGAATGCTGATATGGGTAAACGAAAAGGTAGGCTCGCTTAAGTTCTTGACGGAACATCTTGTTACTTCATAAGATTACAAAATTTCTACCAATCATTAAATTGCATGAAACATTGCAATATAAGAAGAGCAATTTTAAAAACTCCAAATATAGCTTCCAAAAACTGACTTTGGAATAATTGAGCAATTTAATGAACCGTTTACAACTTTGTCAAGTTTTTTCTCTAAAATAGAGGGTAGAAAACCTATTTCATACCCTTGCCAGAGGAGTACAGCGCAGGCTTTCTAAATTTTTTTAAAGTCAAATTTACTAAAAGAAGGTAACGTGGTATAAAATTAACTTACACTACTCACAGCTACCTTAAATAACTGTACCAGTTTCATTTGATTTTTTTTTTTGTAATACTCTAAAATAGAGCAGTTAAGCGGGCCGCAGAAAATGTTCTATTACTCCATCACCGTTAAGCAATTAATGTCTTACCTATCGAGAGTGCTTTTAAGCGGCGTAATTTTATTAGAAGCTTACTAAAATTACATTTATCTGATCAACATCTTCTTAACTTGAAGTAATCAATGCTGTTTACTCCACCTAAGCCTCTTTGACGGTTGCATAGAATCTAGGCTGTTGAGCTTATTTGAGAATGGATTTTGTAGCTTCACTTATATCAACGGTTCTCAACTTTTAAGTCTCTACTCCCGTTTGAGCACTTACACGAATCCCCCCCCCCTTTTTTTTGGAGTACTCCTTCCAAAATTTAGTAGTCGTGTTTATATTTTAGTGAAGAGCACCTCAGACGGGATTGTATCAAAGTGTCTGTTTAAAAGAGGTTCGGATTATTTAATTTCCATTTTCCTTGATTTCTTCTGGAGATAGCACGCAGACTCCGAAAAATGTAATTTATAATATTTTAGCTGGGATTTATTTATACATGATTTGAAGTATCACCAAGACAGCAAATCGTGTGAATCTGGTAGCCACGCGATACTCAAATTTTAAATTACGAGCACTCTGCAAAATTGATTAATAGCAGCAGCGATTATTCGCAAGATCATAATTTTATTATAAAATGCTATTGCTTGTACTTATGCTGTATAAATGCTATTTCAAATGTAAGCAGTTCGTTTTCATATTTGTTGTAACTTAATTTCAAGCAAGTGTAGTATTCACAGTTTCTCTAATCATAACCTTCTGAGTCTTTGTAATATTATACGAATATTTTTGACTCACCGTTACATCGAGATATTCCTTTCCACCTGTGCACTTTCAAAACTCAATTTTGAAACTTCATTTTCAGATTTATTTTTCCTTCTCTGACGCAAAATAATGCTTTACAGCCTGCGTCTCAACCCTTCTATATGAAGATTTTAAGATAGCTCCAAGAAAATATAAGTGCATTTTGAAAAAAAAAAAAAAAAAAACTCCCGAAGGAATTTTTAGGAATTTTCATTTTGGATCAGAAAGAAAAGACAGAATTAACATTTTTTTATGCATGCAAGAGTATTTTCAATAGCAATCCATATACTCTTGTGCCAATGTTATGTAAGTTATGCGAGTTGTGAATAAATGAACATACCTTTATACGTTGTCTAGCTAACAAGAAAACGCGTTTTCTGCATTACTTAAAAAATATAATTAGGGAAAATATTTATTTTTGTATAATAAAGTAATACAATGGTAATGGTGGACAAAGGGTTCTATTTCATGTGTAAGAGGCTCTAGCTACTGTCTGATTTTCTTAGATAAAAATTTCTTCGTATTTACGAATGCATCAGGTCGTCTCTGATCTTACCAAAATAGGGGTGATAGGTAAGACAGAAATAAGAGGAAGAATAATAAGAAGCATTTTGAGCTGCATCAGTAACGTAGAGTGATGCTAATTTCAAATACATAGTTTAGTTGAATGTGTCAAAAGGATATCAAACGCAAGTTTTAGATTGAAAACTTCGGAAAGTTTCCACTCACAACCCATCACCCCTTTTTTAAGTGTAATGGTTTGCGAAGTGCTAGGCGCGGTTTTCACGGACGGACAGTATGTTATAAACCTACGTCAAAAGTCGCAAGTAAGTTTCATCCGATCTAGTTAGGTACATATTCTTTTACAAATACAGAATCCTACTTCGCGGAAATTTGGTTATTGCGGTAGAGTCTGGAACGAGTTAAACGAGATAAAAGAGGGTTAAATTTTCTCTTTTCATCCAGGGTTCCCCTTGCCTACTACTACACTTGGTTTAACCGGTTGGAAGGGGCACTAAAGAGCGCTCTGCTCTTTTGATTCAGACCAAAAATCCAGCAAAACCTGGGTTCAGTACCAGCAGAGATATTGATTCACTTGAAGGACTTTGTGACTAAGAGGTTACGAGTCCGAAGCATTACCGAACGGAGCACTAAGGCACAAAAAAAAAAAAAAAGCTTTATTACGTCTTTAATACGCTTTTATTAGTTTCACATTTGAGTTTGTCTGTATGTATATAAGTAACTCTGAATAAAAAATAAACTCACGTTCTTTACAAATATAAAAGTAATATGTTTAATACTATTATTAATACTAAAGGATAAACTATATTTTATGTTAATATATTTTAAGTTTCTGTTTGTATGTTACTCTGAATAAAAGATAAAATTCACGTTCTCTGAAAATATAAAATTAATATATTTAGTACTAATTATTAATACTAAAGGCTGTACTATGTTACATGTTGATGTATTATAAGTGCATGCAAACTTAGCGGATATTCAATAGTTTTGAAAATCAGAGGGAAATCAGAGTATCATTAAATATTTTAATGAACTCTAAAAGCGTATTTTTTAGCTTTTTTAAACTATATTTTAATATTATTTTATTTAGCAAGATTGTTGAACACATTTCACTTGACACACTTCTATTTTCGAGGTAAACCGTGCAACTACGGACAACGTAGCAAGACTTAAAAAAAAAAAAACCGTATCAAATGTGTTACATTGAACTACATCTGTCAAGTAACGCGGAACATTAAGTGTAACGTATCGCTTGAATATTTAATCAAATTCTTCCTTTTCCAAGATAACTATTCTCGAGATTAATGGTGGTGAGGTATCCGGCAGGAAACGATAATCTATTGCCTAGACACATTTCCTGGACATTACCCATTTGGCTCTTCACGTACTTAACCACGTGAGATTCAAGATCTGAACGTGTGCCGGCCAAAATGGACGACTGCTCTGAAAGTATAGAATCGTTCATTAAGTTTTACTTTGAAAAACAGTGGTTGCCGACAGAACCGTAATCGAATGTTGTTTCGGGGAGGGTTTTACCAACACATTTCTCATGAAATCTATATGACCAATAAAATTTGATTTCATGTTCTAAATTCTATTGTTTTTTTTACAGTGGAAGCTTAAGGGGCATTAACATGAAAACTAAAATAATAGCATATCTTTACAACGAAGGAAAAAGTTCTGATGTGTACAAAACATCTTCGTCCCCGTTTAAAAGGTGGATTGTTGTGCATGAAATTATGTTTGCAAAAACTGCAATAAAGATAAATATTGCAGATAAATCAATTAATTTGTACTATCATTCAATAATGATAATTTAATTTTTCAAATGAAATTGAAAGTCAATAAGAAAATTAAAAATAAAATAGTAATAATTTTTTTCAGCTATAAAGGGCATTAAAAAACCAAATTTTTGAACAGTTTGGAAAATTTTCGGAGAGGTTTGGACTTTAAAAACCCACAGTTTAAATACGGCTCTGGTTGCCTACGCTTGTGCTTTTTGCTCTCAACGCTTTGTAGGTTTATAGAAAGTGTTACATTTAGCAAATTGCAAACTCGTACACTGTAGAAGTTCAAAAAATCGTAATGATTGGGAGGATAGGTAGTTCGGATTTCCAATTTGTCAGAATTTCGAAAATAACCAAGATAATACATTTTAAGAAAATCGTATCCCATTCAATGAAATAGAGTGACTACACAATCTGTATGAACACAGCATACTATGCAATACAATACATAACACTACTACATGTCATTACATTTTTTAACAAAACTTGATTAAACCTCATTGCAAAATCAAAAATATTTTCAGTACTATTATGTACCATGTGAAGAAAATTACGCTGTAACTAAACATAGACAACTGAAAGAATTTCTGAGAATATACCGGCTTCACACAAAGAAAACTGAATTAATTTTCTGCAATGAAAAACGCTTTCAAACTCTCACTGATTTTTGGCTGAACTAGCTTCGAAATGCGCGTTCGTAGTTTTAACGTTTTCTAATTTTCGACGCTTGAATTTTTGACGTTTTATTGTACTTTATGCAAAATGCAATTTTGTACTGAATCAGTTCAAAACGCAAATATCAAGTATTTACAGTCCAATAAAAAAGTTGGACGGCATACACAGATATTAAGGGTTTTGCAGAATGAAAATTTCCTGGTTAATCGGCTCTTTTCGTGAAACCAATCAAATGCTCGCAACTTCGGACAGAATTGTAATGTTTACATTTTTAACAAGTCATTTTTTTTTGTAGAAAAAGGGAGCATTTTTATGTAATAAAATTACAATCATTGCCGCTCTCACCTTTTTGCTGTATAAAGTTTGATTTTCGTTTTATGCCCAGTAGTGAATTCTCTTTAAAATTATACGCATAAGTTTGCATTATCCACCACTATTAACAGTTCGGATTAAAAGGAATATTCCATTTCTGAGGTATGTGTAAGACACATAGGTTAAGCGAAAAAAAATGCTTTGGTAGTTTTCGAAATTTGTGCTATATGGTAAATATAATTTATCAACAGCAATAAATCGTAATCGTTTCTTAAAAATGTTTTTTGGTGCTTGCTTCAAAAATTTTGTAAATAAACTCATGTTTGTGAAAATTGCAACAGCATGAAGGACTTGCGCGAATGGGCTGAAATTTTCAGCAAATGCAAAGTAGGGTATGATATGCAAATGATAAAAATTTTAGATTCGTAGCGCATGCGTGCGCTGAGCAGCGCCCTCTGAACGCCGAATTTATCCGAACAAATAGACGGCTGCAGCAAGGCGTGTATAGTTATAGGTGGTTATCTGCTTGCGATAAACGTTAGCTCAGACGTTGCTTATGGTTTTTCGACAAAAAAGAGCGAGGTTTCAACAACTTACCTAGTTTAAACTCGGGAGAATCATCGGCCTTCGTAAAGGTGGATTATCTTATCCTGAAGTAGCCGCTCGTGTGCAGCGTAACAGCAGCACAGTGATGCGTATTTGAAAGCAGTGGACGGACGAGTGTCGGAAAGCTCGAAAATCCGGAAGTGGACCTCGATATGTGACGTCAGCGCGCAATGATAGACACCTGATCCGCATGGTGGTGACGGACCGTACAGCTTCTTCTAGACAACTGGCAACACAGTGGTCAACAGCTACAGGTATTTTATTGTGTGCTTCATCAATTCGTAGACGTCTGCTGCAGCGTGGACTGCGCACAAGGACTCCTTTATACAGGATCCTCCTCACGCTAAACCATCGCTACATGCGGCCACAATGGGCCAATACGCATAAGGAATGGCGTGCTGATTGGCAGTATCTTGTGTTTTCTGACGAATTCTGCTTTAATTTGCGGTACCATGATGGCCGCATTCGCGTCCGATGCTATGCCGGTGAACGCCACCTTCCAGAGTGCATTATCGAACGTCACAGTGGACGAACACCTGGAGTCATGGTCTGGGGTGCCATATCATATCACGGGTGATCTCAATTGCTACGAATTGTGGTTAAACTGAATAGCAACCGATACATCAGTGAACTTCTACAGCCCCAAGCTGTCCCCTTCCTTCAAGGCTTCCCTGGTGCTGTATTTCAGCAGGATAATGCCCGCTCTCATGTTTCTAGGACTGTTCAATCCTTCTTTGCATCGCAGATGGTACATCTTCCTTAGCCAGCGTATTTTCCTTTTTTGTCGCCTGTTGAACATGTCTGGGATTTCGTTGGTTAGCGTCTCGTTCGTGATCCTCGTCCTGTTGCTTCTACAGACGAACTTTGGGTACTCATACAAGCAGTAAGGAATGTTCTTGATCATTCAGACATTAAAAATTTGTTTGACTCCATGCCACGTAGCGTAGCAGCACTTATTGCAGCACGTGATGGGCGTAGCAGCACTTGTTGCAGCACGTGTTGGCTACACATAATACTAATTTCAATATTTTTTATTATTTGTTGGGTTTCTAAGTTTAATCATTTATTTATACCACTATCACTCAGCTGTGCATTAAATTTCATTCAATTATGACTATTCCTTCATGGTGTTGCAATTTTCACAAACATGAGTTTACGTACAGTCATAGAAAAAAAAAAACGAAACACTCGCTCTTATTCGAAGACTATTAACACTAGAGACACATGTAATATGTTATTTTTTCAGGAATAATGTGTTCTATAAATTTCTATTGGTAAATTGTTGTTAAGGGGTCGTCTTCATATAAAAATCGGCATCAACTTTAAAATTTTCTATGAAAACCCCCCTTTTTTATTACATATTTGTGATCAGCAACATCATTTAACTTTGTATACCAAATCGTTTTAAATTTGCTCCAGCCGTTGCTTCACAATTGAACTGAGAAAAAACCGTCCCGTAATGTTAAAAATATTTTTGATACTTGGGCATATAATACCTAAACCACGATAGGTACGGCAAAGTTTGTTTTTTTATATCAAAGTATGAACCAACCCAACAATAAAAACGTCATTGACTTCCTCTCAGATAAAATTTTGAATTTTTTATGAATTTTGAAATTAATATTTGAAAAAATGATGATCTGGAACCATATAATATTTTGATGGAGAAACAATCTAGAAGGGGTTTCAAAGGAGAATCCAAAATGGGAGCTCAAAATATCCAGTAGTTTTTGAGATATGCTAAAAGAACCATTTTTAGGGACCATATACAACTGTGCAAACTGAAACAATAGCAGGGAATTTCTATGCAAAGAAAGAGGAATATGCTTATCCACCAGTTGCAGAACATGCTCAGCGTTTTTATATAGTATTTAGTTTTCAACAGTTATAATATGTTGAAAGCGAAACGCTAGTAAAACTGCTGAGTATATTTTAAAACTGGTAGACAATCATATTTTTTGTCCATTAGTCAGAAGTCTGCATTCATGCAACATGTAGCAATTCAAGAAACTTTTTCCATGGACACTTGATTTTCATGGAAAACTGTGGTGTCTGGGAAGGTTATTTGGAATAGTTTGTAAAGATTAGACGTTTTTTTAAATTCTGAGCCACGGTTTTAACATTTTGCCAATCCTAATACAGTAGTTTATATAAATACAAGAGGTTACTTTGTTTGGGTTACTTTGAGAGGTTGTAACCTCTCTCCAAAAGGTGTGTGCTGCAACGGTTAGTGCGTAGCTAAAAATATGCATCAATCTTTGTTTAATCAAAAAGATAGAATGTTGCGTTTTTCCCTTAAACTCTACACAGTAGGGTTTTCTCTTCCAAATTTCAAAAAAATATTATAACTTTAACAAAACCCGAGAATTTTTAATTAATTACGAAAAGCAAACGTATTATTGCGAGTAGCTTTAGGTTATTTAATCGAAAAAATATGATTTGTCTACTCTTTGTAAATTTAGACCTTGAAAGTAGCCTTTTAAATGTGGTGGTGGTCCCTAAATCTTTGGTCGGTCATAACTTTTGTTCTACTGGTCCTAAAGTGATGCCACTTGGTACCCAGCGTACTTTTGGCCCTCCGCACCTAATTATGTAACCAAATGTAGGGGTTCCCATTTGAAAATTCAGACTTTGAGTTCATTTCACTTTGTATATAGCCCCTTATCAAAATTTTACTCACATAGTTTTAAAGAAGACTTTAATCCATGTCAGAAGACACCTTCCTTTTGTTCTTGGCAAGTATAGCAGCCGAATAATTCAGAGTGTTTCGTTTTTTTTTTCTATGACTGTACAAAAATGTCTCTTATTCACATCATTTCAAAAATGTTCTACGCCGACCTATAAATTTCTATTTTTAATCAATTGGCATTTTTTAAAAATTCCTTTATTCACTAATCGTTTTGAAAGAAAAGATATACTTTGGTAATTAAATTAATTTTAAGTAACATTAGAATTCTTTTAACTTTCTTCAAGAAAATTATGTTCATCTTTTGATAGAGGTAATCTTGCAGTTGAAAAAGTCTTTCTTTTAACCTTAAGAATTCTCATAAGATATACACGCTTTTGGCAATTGCTTTGCAATCGGAAAATGCATTTAATGCCTTTTTTCGGCTCGTTTTTTTTTTTTTTTTCATTTTCATTACAATAAATAAATATTAAATTATGCTAATTTTTACAGATGTTTAAAAAGTTGTAGGCAAATTTTTCTTTCTGAAAATATTTTATATTTATTCCTTTCATCTTTTTATATTACATGGTTTAGAAATCATTTGCTAGATATGTCTTGTACATTTTTTCAAATTATTCCTTTTAACATTAGGAATACTTATAACCAATACACGCTTTTAATAATTGCCTTGCAATTAAAAAGTGCAATTTATTCTTTTTTCGATTGTTTTCCCTTTTCGTAATAATAAACAGATGTTAAATAATGCCAATTTTTATTTAGGTTTTAAAAATTTCAGTTACGTGGACTTTTAAAAAGACTCTTCTAAAAACAAATTCTTGCTCATTAATTTTACTTTCTCATTCTACAGGATACAGATCTCAATTGCAAGATGCATTTTATACGTTTTTTAAAATTAATGACTGCGCTAATTTTCTTAGGGAATCAGTATAACTCAAAAATAGTTCATATTAGAAAAAAAGAATGCTTTCTAATCAGTGAAGTTCGTTTTTATATGAGATATAGGCAATAAAGGTCGGATGTTATTATTTTTTTTTAATTTAATCTCAGCAATTGTTAGATACAATATTTTGGATAGAAGCAAAATTTAAATGCTAGTTTGATAAAAAATTAAGTTTTGCCTCGTCCCCTTTAAATCTTTTATAACACGCATTTCCCTATCCTTTAATGGAAGAGTTTAATGTTTGAACAAAGGTTCTCGCTTAAAAACTTTTTCATGTTAAAAGCGTTTTTGGGTTTTCTTTATAAACTTAATTTGTAAGCTGCCGTAATTTGAAAACTAGATTTCATGGTTTAGCTCTTTTTGAATTCCGCGAGTATGCTCTCATGATTAAAAATGCTTTTTGATAGTGTTTACACTTTGTGTTACATTTTTAAACATTAATTTCGTAATTATAATATATACTCTTAAACTTAAGAAGGAAAATATTTACTGCTTCAAAAGAACCGTAAATGAAAATAAGTAAAGAACCAAATATTGTAAATATTTAGATAGCATTGAATTTACAACCCGTTTATTTTATAAGCAAAAAAGAAAAAAAAAAGTTTATTATCTTGGCAAACATAGTTACTTTTCTCCTCTCTTTATCTGTCTCATATTTAATTAGTGTTTTTCATCTTTTCAGAAAAGCACATTACAGCAGTTTAAAACAACTTTCATTAACTTAATTGTTTTAGGGTTTGACTTATGTCAGCTACGCTAATGATTTGGTGTGCGCTGCTTCACTTTTCCAACTGTACCGTAATTTACTGTGAAGTCCGACTTTCACAGCACGCACATGCAACAAGGGTTTGTGCTGTGAATGGTTGCCTACCCTAGAAACAACACATTCCCGCAAAGAAAGCACAAGGACAGCAGCAAGAAAGTACAACCATGCCTGAGTCGGGATTCGAACTCGGAACCTCCCCATTCACAGTCAGACTTATCTGAGCACTAGTAAAGGTGGGCGGCATTTTTATTGCAGCAGAAGTATTCTCTCTTTTTTTTAAGTTACTATTTTTTAGCCTAATATCACAATTGAGTTCTTCAAGGTCATAACCCCTTAAGTTAATTTTTTTTATGAAAAATAATTTTATTTAAAAAAAAAATCCGAATAGTAATTAAAAGCTCCTTTATCAACGGCTTCAAGTCAACAGATCAAAAACCAATACATAACAACAAAATGTGAATGAGGGTAAAAACCCTTTAGAGCCATAGTTCCGCGTTTGGAACTATAGATTTTGAGAAATGGACTTAACGGGTTTTGATTCTAAACGACTCACAAATTTGACGTCTAGGAGAAAGTCATGTGACTGTGTGGGTACGTCACATCAGCAAAATCATCAACAGGTTGCATAACTTGCGAATGTCAGTCCATGGTAACGTTACAAACTTGAGTTGCAGTGATGTTTTTCTAATGCCAAAAAGCAATTGATAACAATGTAATTGTTGCAGCGACGTCGCTGTTAAGTCATGTGCTACATATCTGAAATGTATTACAGCGTGATACCTATGCGACGTCACAATATTCACTTTATGATGTCACCATTAGGACTAGCATTTCGTTCCGCATCTTCGTTCGTCTTTGCTGTTTCATGTTGTGCCATACGTGAGGTTTTAGAAGATAATAAAACATAAAACTATTTATAAATTGCAATAGGCAAAAATTAAACAAGCTTTTAACAGCTCTAGCGTACATTAAGGTGCGGAACAAGAGGGGAAAGAGAGGTAAAATTATATATATTTTTTCAAAACACTTCAAGCCTCTCTATTCTAGTATGTAATTTTGCTTCTTTGTATAATGCCCTCCTTTTATCCCCCAAGGGTCAATAACTTCACGTTTCTGCTTCTTGATAACATGACAAGTTGGACAAACGCCTCCTAAATACGAAATGTCTAATTCATTTGCCTCAATACGGGAGACAGTTGTTCCACTTCGAGCACCACCTTGCGACAATCCGATGATGCCGTTGTTATGGTGATAAATCCAAACAAAATTCGAATTAAATTTCTTGATTGGTTAATTTTTAAACTTAGAAACCAATCGACTAAGGGAAAAATTTTACTGTTTGCTAAAAACCAGAAAGCAGTAGGCATTAGTATTTAGGAGGCATTGATTGGACTCTACATTATTCTAACAAATTTGTTTTATACCTTTGGTTGACCTTCTAACGTTAGTGTAAAAGTTATTAAAAAAAAAGTAGCAATCGAAAGAGCATTATAAAACATGTTTCTGGAATCATAACTTGTATGCCCTCGTGATCCCTTAATCAAAATATGAGGTCTTAAAGTCCGCCAATAATTTTAAAGAAAAGTGACCAAATTTATCAAGTTTCAGGAAGTAATGGCAGACAACTTTCACATGAATTGTAGATGTCCTGCATGTGCAGACAGAGAAATAACGTGATCAATTTCTCGCCGCCTTTAAAATTTGGCTCTTTTGTTAAATTTTGGCTGATTTAAGACCTTAAATCTCAATTTACTGACTGACGAGGGTAAATAATTTTGGGAACAAAATATGTTGAGATGCTTTTTTGGTTGCAACTTATTTCTTTTTCATCATTGCACTTTTCGCTGCTAAGCATTAATGTTACTTTCGTCAAGAAAAAAAAATACATAAAAAATATAAAATTATTCTGAAATTCAGAAGTTCTCTTAATATGTTTGAAAAACCAAAAAGTTGTTACAATAAATGTTTTATATGAACAAAGAGAGCAAAAAACTGCATTTGACATTAAAATATTGTTCAATCAAATGTTTTTTTCGATAAAATATTTAATTGCCTAAGCCAAATGTGATTCATCCTTTTGAACTCAAAGTTTCTGTGAAAATAATTCCTTTTACATTCAGTTTTTTAAATTAAAAAAAAGTAAAAATAAAGAGTTATGCCAAATCTATGAGAATTAGCTGACTGTTCACACCCAGAAAATTGATGACTTTTGAATGCACAGAATAAAATTACCACGAAATGATAGCTTTTTGGCAATGTATCTTTAGGGAGGCCGGTTTCAAATACCCTTCTTCAAACAACTGATACTTCAAATTTGTTGTTACGAATTTAGTTTATTCGCATTCTCAGAAGTGACAGGTGTACAAAATGATCGTTGTCAGTTCCATGTAAATTTTGTATTTTTCTTGTACAGCTGCCTTTAATACGTATGAAATTGCCTGGTTTCTCTTCATTTTTCCGTCGAATAACAATTCAATCATGGGAATAATTACATTAATTTGATAATTTTAGAGTCCAAATGTATCGTTGTGTAGAAAGAATAATCAGTTAACGCTCTAATGCTTCAGCAAATTAGAAGATAAGTATCCTTAGTACATTCATGGTACCTCAAGCGTTTATAATATCATTAAATTAATTTCACTACTTGAGAAGTATAGAAATGCTTCAGCTAACTTTCCGGGAATCACTCCTTTGAGAGTAGTCAGGAGCTACAGCTTTTCTAAAACTAGTTTCTGCTTGCAGAAATCCGAGAAATCAGACCTCCAAATGAAATGCTTCGACTTCTAAAAGCATTTTGTGTGTAACTTATAAGTTTTGTGCTTATACGTTCAGCATAGATAAAAAAATATGATTTCATATTAAAACTATAACTTTTCTGAAAGCAAATAAGCATTCTGATTTCGTTTTATGCATAATCATTACACGATATAAATAAACCAATAACATTCAAGCTTTGAAACATAAGAGCATGAGTTTCCAGAGTAAATAATCTCAAAAGGAAAAAAAATCACTATATATATATCAATAAGAATAAAAGTTAGAATCAAGCTACCTAATTAAAATGTCAATTTCTTTTTTTTAATTAAATAATTTTCCTAAATATTTTCAAGAAGTCCTTCCGGTAAAAAGAGAATGCTGAATTATTTATTGACGGCGATTTGAATTATCTAACACTAAAGGCTGTAAAAATCATTCGAAGTGAACACTTTTCAAGATTTTGAAACAAGTGATTAAAATATTTTTACTGCCTTCACTTAAAATAATCTAAATACTTTTTCTTTCACTTACTTAATGAAGTTTTTTCCTTTGTAAGCTAAAGATTATAAGTAAAAAGTTTAATATATTTCAGGTTTTTCTTAAAATTGCCTCTCCTTACCTTTAAAAATTACAGCTTAAATTTAGCACAATAGTTGATAGAAACGTTTACGGTAAAAATAAATACAAGTAATAGTTTCTCAAAATTCTTTTTTCTTTTTTTCAATCATAAAACAGAAAGTTCCTAGGTTCATGAATAATGTATAAGTTTGCTGCTAATTCATTGACCTAATAGTAGAAAAAATACTAAAAAAATACATTATGCTCAAAGAAAACATTAAATACGTCTATGAATACGTTTTTGTGAAAGTATACATTGAACAGTGTACCCGACACAAACTATATCATTTTATTCTCTCTAATTTACAATTAAGAGAGAAAGATACCAATCTTAGTAAAAGGCTTTGTCTAATCAGTTTGTGCTGGAATGTCTGTAATCTCAAAATAAGGGATGTATCATTAATTTTAACCCAGTCTTTAGAGTCCGTTGTTTTACTAACAAAAAGTGTATCAGTGTTGATAAAAAGACGTGGCAATGAAAGGAAAACGCCTTTTTTTCATTTCTTCACATTGAAACTTCAAAATTGCGTTTAAAAGTTATTTTTAAAAGTTAGTTTAATCATTCTTGTTAAATGTTTGGGTCATTATTTATTCTAAACTACTTGCGCATGTTATGTTCATTTTCAAACAATAACTGATATTGTTGGTTAGATAATACCCAGTTCTTGTACAACTAATTAGACAAAACGTTCGTATATAATTAATTCAAATTATGTTTTTTATTCATGTTTTATTATGTTTATTATATGTCTTTTTTTTCAAAAAATCGTATTTTTTTTAAGGTAATAAATCTTATTGTAATTTATTCTCAAACATAGTTTTTGCAAAAGCCTTGGTACGGTAGTTTGGCACAACCATTTTACCCGTTAAGCTCTGCAAGACGAAATTGCTTTTGGTCTTGGTTCTCGATAATCAACTAACTTTATTCACAGTCTAAATAGTTAAATAATCTCTCAGATGAAGCAAAAACGAGTTCTTCAGAGATAGAGAGAGAGAAAATGTCGTTTTTGTTTTCTTCAGACAAACTACCCCTTTGTATCACTTATTCATGTCAGTTTTGATCATATAAACAATCAGCTCACAGATCTGCTCTTACTTTAACATATTGTTCCGTTTATTGTCATCAATGATCCATTCAACCCCATAAGTGGAGCTGAATAGGACCAATGGACTTTAGATTTTTTATTATAATACACCACTGTGTTGCTAGGACTTGCACGGTCTATCTCGAAAATAAAAGTTTTGTTAAATGACACATGCTCAACACACACAATCAGGATTAAGTAATTATAATAATAAGAAGAAACAGCGTTAAATTTCCCTTCAATGTACAGTTAGGAACGATACAAAATTTATTTTTAGACCTTTTTGGGTTTTCTTTTTGAAATTTTAAAAGAGAATAAAAACGAAGAAAAGGACATGTGAATTCAGAAGCTTCAAAGAATCCCTGTGTCCAATGTGTCAGGATCATAACAGTGGTGTAACAGAGAATTCATATAAAGGTTATATTATGGACGAGTGGTTCATGAACGAAAGGGTCTAAAAGAATAAATCTTTAAAGTGAACAGGTAAATGCAGTTTCCTAAAAAATGAGCGACCGTTCTATTGAACGATGAACGACTTATAATATTGTTATGATTTATTCGTGTTGAAATCATATTTTTATAGAATTATTACTTAACCCATTTATGACCAGTAGCCTAAAAACGGGACACTTGTTAGTTACAGCATACAAAAATCTGTAATGAGTATATCATTTTACTAAAGCTGTTTTTCACAAGTTAAATAGTCCTTCTTGAGAAAACCAGTTCGAGCCACTATTTGGACATCAGAAGTTTATGTATTGACAGCTATTTTCAGACAAATCAGTTAAGCAACGATCCACCATGGGTAGCCACAAAAAGTAAGTTTTTTTTTTGCGAACTTATTTTTCATAAAATTAAAGTATTTTAAAATGATTTGCTTAAAATTGATCACAAATGCCATCTGCAATGTTACTTTCCAAAAGTAAAGTCAAGTAAGGTCGTATTTTTCTCACATATCTGCAAAATATCCCGTAAACGGGACGTTATATAACTTGATAAATATGGCAACGGCGAACTATTTTAAGCCTAAAATGTATGTAAACCATTCCAAGTAAGAGTTTAAAGCAGATAAAAATTGAAAAAAATGTTAGAAAAAACTTGGGCATAAATGGGTTAAATTACAATCACCTTACAAAAATGTAACTACCAATCTCTCATAAATTTTCTTTTTTTTAATGCAGCATAACTACATTCCTCCCGAACACTATTTTCTACTTGACCCATCTACATCCTTTCTTTCCTTTAACCGTATTACTTCATTTGCATATTTTCAATGTGTTCATTAGTAATATGCTGTGTAAATTGTTTGAGATACTAACGAAATGTGTAGACTAGACTTTCTATATCACACATCTGTTAAAACCCTTTTCCAACTTTCTTTCGCCAAAACTATTTGTAGCGTTTCTCTGAATGAATATTACTGATCAAATCAAAAATTATGAACTACGAAATGTTTTGCAGAGAAATCAACCTGAAACTTTTTTTAGTGAACGAAGTCATTCAAATGAACGAGTTCAATGAATCGGTCAAAGCAATGAACGATCCTCCAATGAACGAATCATTAAAAAGAGCATTGCCCATTTCTAAAACACACACACACATACTTTAATTCATATAGACAGAGATTACGGGAGATATGTTTTCTTTGTTGGATTTTTTTTAAAGCATGCTAAATATGCAACGAAATTATCCTGATCGCTTGCAAAATTTCTAATAGAAAAAGAAATAGCAAAATAAGAGAGAAAATGTCACACTTTCCCCTATTGTTTAATCCGAGCCTATTGTTAGAAAATTCAACCTTTCATTGGTCAGAAAGAAAGTCCAGTTCACGGCCTACTGCTACCAAAGATTATAATCTGTTCAGTTGAGCATATTTAGCACATTCATGACTCCTCCCACGTTCATTATGTGATTAAATTAATTTCATTCTCTGACAAGTATAGGCATGCTTCAGTAAATCTCCATCACACCTCCTCGTTCAAGGGGTTATTCAACAAAATACTGAAGATAATTCTGCTGCAAAGTTTAGTAACGGCTTGTGGATTTATAAGGGATTGGCAACCCGTGAAATATACCATTCATGCCCTACGTGTTACATATTTTTAATCTCTTTTATTTTGTTCTAGATGGGCCGCGCGTAGCATTTGCACTTGACAGCAGAAATTCAACAATACGACTTTTTTTAAACTATTTTTTCTAAAAACAGGCACAATGAGATTTTTTTTTGCAGACTTAAAAGAAATGAAATGATGCCAAACTAAGGAAACAAAAAGAGAAGAAAACACCTTTAATAAATATTATCCATACTAAAAAACATTTTATTTTCCAGTTTTAATGCAATAGTGCAACTGTAGCTTAAAATCCTGCAACAAGTTTAGGTAAAAAATTCTTGGAAATTTGGATCGAAATTAACAGGTAAAAAAACAGTCTAGCAAGATCGAACCTTCGATTTTCGAGATTACGCTATCCAACCTGACTGCTGCATCTGAGTTTCCTAATACTATTGGTTGAAGTAATGTGCAATAAAAAAAACAAAGAACAACAGTTTCTGACACACAAAAAATTAAAAAAAGAAAAAACATATAAATAAAACAATTTTTAGATAGTGGGTCTATTTTTCGTTAATGGCTACTAATAATAACTACACCGTTTTGGCACAAACAAATAATGAAATGATTCACTTTGATTTGAAAGTAAGTATTTTTTCGTCTAAAGCACAGCATAAACTTTCGGTACACAATTTTTTAGATGGTTCTTAGTGAACAAAAATCTTAGCTTGCAAATTATATGTTTTCATCTATTAGAGTTTTCATTAATGTTTAACGTTTGGCATACAGTTGCAAGATTGTTCACAAAAAGAAAAACATCGGTTCGTTTGTTAATCTCTAAATTAAGTAATTTCAATATATGTGTTTTCATTTGGGGGGGGGGGTGTTTTAATTGATTTTTCATCAGAAATGGAGAAAGAACAAATATTTTCCTTTTGTCTTCTTCAAACAAACCACGTGATCTAAAGGCACGTTGTAATTGGTTAAACATAATTTGACCCCTTTTAGCACATTACTTACTCACGACTAATTCTTTTCTGAAGGAAGAAAGAAAAACTTAGTTTTATTTTATGTTTTCAAATGTGATTATAATTTCTTTGGCAAATCTACATGTTGGAAATATATTGTTAGGCCCGTGCTGCTACTTTTTCTATTGAACAGACAATATTTGAACTTTTCGAAATTAATAATAAAACTATAACTTATAAAACTTATAAATCAAATTATTCTTGATAATGACTGATTCAGAACAAATAAATCAATCGGATTTTTAACTATTATTTCTTTAAAAGCTCAGTTGTTTCTTATTTTTTTAATTCTCATTCAATGCACGTGTGTGTCATCTTACTACACATTTCAAAGCTCAAATTTTTAAAAGTATTCACTTATTTACTAAAGAAACATTTTCCTGCATTTTGCATAACACAATTACTGATAAATTGCTTCCGCACCCTTACAGCACTATTTACAAACACCAAAAAGTATTTACCAATGAGAAAAATGAAAGTCAACTTCAATTAAGGAGTTGCTAAGTGCCGGAGTACATTTAAGATAGTATTTAATTTTTTCCCTTTCATACTTACTTCCGCAAACTTGACAGAAATTAAATTCATGTAACTTTATTTGAAGCTTTTAATCACTCTGGAGGTAATCTATTTAAAGGCACTGTAATCGAATATTAGTGAAGCTTTTTCAGTAAGAAATTTAGGGTATATTCTTTAATTATGTGTAGTAATTATATTTTATGCTCAGCGAAGTGATTATGAAGCAATGAAAGGCGTAGAAGTGTCTCAAACTTATAAAACTCATGGATTTACACAAATGCAGTTGCCTCTTCTAAATATAAGGCTCAAATTTTTAATATAGAGAGATTGTAGTTTCAGGATCGATTTCGAAACACTATTTAAAAACTACTGTTCAGAATAACTTGAAATTTCACAAGAATAGTAGTAAGGCAGTGGAAATTGTTTTGTTTGTGATTTATAAAAAAAGAACAGTTCAAAAATACAGAGTGACTTTGAATTAATCTAAAGCTTTAAAATGACATAGCACTAGAACCGTTACAGATAGAGCAACATTTTTTTTTTGTTGAAAATAACATCGAGAAGGAAATTAATGCACAACGTTTTCAAACTGAAAAAGTTAAGAGGCGATTTTGTAGAGCAACCTAGTCCCACAAAGTAATCAGTTTTTTGCGCAGGTGTTTCCCTTTTTGCAAAAGAGTCAGAAATGAATTTCTTGAGGCAGTTAAAGTTCGTCGGCTTCTTTTTGCACACCATGTCTTTGATGGAACCAGGGGCTGATTCCAGGAGGGACTCATCGCTGCTAGCATTTCCACGCTGATGTTTAAAAAAGGCATTTTTAGAATATCTATGATGGTAGCAGTCGGAAGATTTAGGGCGCTTCTCAGGATTCGGAAATCTCAGGATTCTCAGGTCCAAAATATACGAGGTCAACATTTGTGTACCAAGATGTGTATACCAGAAAGCAACTTAACTTGACACTAAACGTCACTACGCGCGGAGCCAATAAGAGCTCAGAAGCAGTAAAGGATCTCCTCTAATTCGCCTAGTAGGCTGTAACGTTTTATCTAGCTCGTTTTTTATTGGCTGACGTTACGCTGACGTCACGACGCCAGTGTCAAGAAGCCTTGCAGCGCAGTATAGTAAAGAATGCGTAATAATATCAATCGCCCCTCCCTTGAAACATTTCTAGATCCGCTCTTGGATGTAACCCCAAAGATAAAAATCGTACGTATTCATATCCAGTGAATAAGATGGCCAACCTTATTCAATGCTCCTTCCGGTAGCAGAATGGTATTAATACGCAATACTCCTGGTTCAAAACACATTCCGCATGAATTTCCTTTTCGATGTTTTTTTCAATAATAATAATTAAAAAAAATGCTGCATATCTGCAGCTGTTGTTATTTCATTTAAAAGTTGTCGATTAATCAAAAGTCACCCTGGTGCCGACGGATATACGCTGTCAATGTAATGTAAGGAGGATATCTATTGAGGAGATTCGGAGAGCATTGGAAATGTTACTTTCTAAAAAGATGCAATAGATTCCAGCCTAAAACAGTGTTGGTGACAGGAGAAAAGAGGAGCCCAATGAAACAAGTACCTGAACCGAATTAGATGTTCGATATTGCCTACTTCGTGCTCCTCTACTAATTGTTCGCTAGACGAAAAAAAAAAAAAAAAACAATTGTGTGTTTCAAACTAGATAAAAGTTAATTTTGTGCCCATTATATGAATGTTGAAAGTGTCATTACAAATTAGCGTACCTTCATAACAGTATTTTGAACTCTTACTCGACCTATCGGAAAATTTTGCAACTATTTTTCTGTCAATCGAATGAATGTTCCATGACCTCAGGACGGTTCACATAAAAAATGAAATCATTCTAACCAGTAGTTTCAAACTGGAGCGTTTTCAAACTAGAACTAAAAATTATAATTGTCTTTTTTCTAAATTACCTTTTCCAGGACGCTTAAACTGGATAAAATCATTATTTTTACGTACGTCATATTCTCAATTACATTACTTCTCAAAGGTGTTTTCTGTAAGTACACTATGCTTTCTTTAAAATTTCAAACTTCAAATGTAATACAATCAACAACAAAAAAAAAATCTGGTATGGACCCCACACTACTTCCTTTTACGTGTAAATTTCTTAGTAGTTGCCTTAAGTGTTAAAAAAAGTGCTTGGAGTGAGCAAGGTAACAATTCAAATATTTACTCCCCTAATTTACCACGAAACAATGCAAAAAATATTTTACAATGGTTATTTTTCTAAATATTGCTGATTTTAATTTCATTTAGTGAATTTTTCGCAAAATATCGCCAATAGCGCCAAGTTGAACCCAAATTCAAAAAATAATTTTTTCGCCAAATTTGTCGCCAACTTGTCGCCAAGTTGGCGTCAAACACTTGGCGACCAAAAGCTTGGCGACATGTCGCCAAGTGGTGGCGCCAATTCATATCACTTGAGTCTGTATTGAAATTAACATTGATTTACCACAAAAAAGGGGTAAAAGACCCCTTTGAGAACATTCGAATGCAATCACAAGGGAGGTGCACAACTAGACCCCCCTCAGAGCCTACATACCAAGCTAGAAGTTTCTACGGCATATAGTTTTTGAGTTATGCGAGCCACATACGCACATACATCCGCACATACGTACATACAGACGTCACGAGAAAACTCGTCGTAATTTACTCGGGGGTGGTCGAAATTGATTTTTCGGCTGTTTGTATGTTGTTAGGTACATATGCACGTGCTGACAGGTCGAAAAAACTACGCGACATTCATTCAGGGGTGAGCAAAGTCAAAATTTAGACCGAAATTTGAGTGAAATTTTTTTCGTGATCACAATACTTCCTTTACTACGTAAAAGGAAGTAAAAAGGTATCAGAGAAAAATAAACAAGTCACACTTTTGCTGTTATTAAAAACAACCCCCCTCAAAACCCTCGAGTTTTTGAATTTGTTGAGCGTTTGTTCCGGCCCGTCATTTTGAACTTTTCCAGAGCGGGGGAGGGAGATATAGGGTCTATATTCATTCTAAATTGTCAAAAAACAGCAAAAACCACTCTCACTTACTCGTAAATACATTAATTTTTCAAAGTCGGGGAGCTTAAATAGTAAAAATTGTAGATTAACAAAACAAACAGGACAACATGACACCTCGAGCAGAAATTTATTGCATAGTTCCATCATCTGCATTATTTATGTGATAAAACCTTTGGGTAACCTTAACTTTATATTTCCAGTTTGTTAATTTAAAAAAAGGTAAGTTATTTTAACCGATTAACTTTACCTTACTTATCTCAAATATATTACTCTACATACAAAGGAAATGCAACTCATACATATCCAGCGGTATACTTGCTCGAAAATGACACGCTCATCATTTACGCAAAGAAATAAGCTATCTCCACAGTCAGCAGAGTCGTAAGATTCCCCTCTTTATTTTAAATCGTTAAACTCAATCCCAAAGAGTAATTTTTCGCTTGAAGGATGTACCACGTGATGCATGGAATTACGATTTAAAAGGCAAGTTAGCTATTCATAGTTTCAGAGCGTTATCTGAGTGTCTTTAAAATAGCACTTGAGATTATGGCCATGAATATTTAAAGCTGATCAGTTAAATTTTGACGGTTGCTTTTACGAGGCATTGTTAAACTTGTTTGTGTGTGCTTGTTTCGTTTTTTAATAAAAGTTACTGGTTTAAAGATTTTATGATTAAGATACTTTTTAGGGTATACTGTTTCTTTACTGATTTTTTGAAAAAAAGAAAATTAGTTTCTCTTTGAGAAATAATTGTGTGTTCTGGTCCCTTTTGCGATAATTTTGGCTTAACAGTGAGAGGACTGCATAGGTTGCGATTGAAGTAGTAAAAGTTTGGTTTTCTAATCGTCATGCTAACTGTCCGAGTTATCGAGTAAAATAGTATATCATAGTGCTGTGAAATCGATGTCGATGTTTAGGAAACATCGATGCTTTTGTTAAAGCATCGATGTTTTACGGTCGATGTTTTTCAAAAAACGATGTTTCGAGTTTGATATTTTTTCTGATGTCGATATTTTATATTTCAGTCAATTTTCATAATTATTATCGATGTTTTGCTCTCGATATTTTTTAACCACCACTGATTTGTTCTCAGTTTTTTTTTTAAATATATATTTCAGCAAAAAAAGTTTCGTGAAAATATGCCATAAACGGTTCATCGTTAATCAGTAGTTACAGTATCTATCCTATTGGAAAACAAATCTTTAGTTACCATCAATTATTTATTCCCGGTGATTTTTTAACATCGTTGATTCGCGTTCGATGTTTTTTTTTCTTCCATGTCGATTTTTTATATTTCAGAAGAAAGAAAATAGCTAAAGTTACATCGTTAATCAGTAATTGCCATGTCTATAAAGTTTCCTATAACTACCATTGATGTCTTACGGTCAGTATGCTTTTGGGAGACAGGAAAAGCACGATATAACCGATTGAGAGATACGAGGATCGATGTAACGAGCGGTTACTGTGCATTCAAATTCGTGCGTAATCTATGTAAAAAACGATTGATGTTTTGAAACATCGATGGATTTTAGTCGATGTATCAATAACATCGATGCTTTAATTTCTAACATCGATATTTTGAAACATCGATGTTTTTTTTTTCTCTGATGTCGCAGTCCTAGTATACTTGGAAAAAAAAAATAAGACAAAACAAAAGGAAAGGGAGAAAATTACGCAGTCATCCCATCAACTGAATTTCATTTATTTTTAGCGGGAAAAATTTTTACTTGTGCAGTTTAGCGCAGCCAAAGTTAGCATTTTAAATAACAGGGAGCACTTGAATCACTAACATGCGCGTAAATACATTTAGAATGTCACGTAACAGAGCTTGATTTTTTGTGAAAATCCACCAACAGCCACATAAACAAAGCGATTGTTTAAACAGCTTCGCTGGGCACATTGTATGCATTTAATTTAATTGACAAGTGAAACATATTATCCCATTCTCTAATTCCGCTAACCGATAATTTTGCATAATTGCATCACATGCTGTTGTGGCATAATTACGCAACTACTGCAGACCCGTAAATGCCGTAATTATGAACGCTGCATTATTATGATGTGCAGAAATGTCGCGATTGTATTTAATCCTCGGACATTAGGTTGAATGTTGAGCATACTTGAAAATTATCATAATATATTTTGGAAAGCTAAGTGGATTTAATAAATTGCCGTTTTGTGTCTACTATCCATAAAATTGTTGTCGTTGCCATTCTTTTTGTTGAAACAGCGTCAGAAAAGATTCATCGTTAGGCACAGATGGAATTATTTCTGCTAAGCAATTATTAGGGGGATCGGGAAGTAATATCGTTTTTTTTCTCAAATAAATCAACTGTTAAAAGTTTTTGTATCAAGGACGTAATTCTTCTCGTTTTCAAGGGCATTTTGCTTTCTAGAAGTACACTTTAAATCCCAGATTGGTCTTTAAACAAGTACTAAAATTAAATTAAAGTTTTAAACAACTCCTGACTCTGATTGACGATCTCATATTAAAACGAACTTCTCTGGTCATAAAGCATTTTAAATCTAAATATATTTAATTGTTTTCGAGAGGAAATGGTAAACACGGAAAAGGAAAGAATCCTTACAAGGAAAATTTTGCTAGTCGCAAAAGTAGAATAAAGAAGGGAAATTGAAAATTCTTATACTGAAATCAATTTCAAGTATTTTAATTGTTAACGAATAGAAACTGGCAGCATGTAAACATTTTAAATCATTGAGTTTTCTTTCCTCGTCTGCCAACAATGACATCGGTTTCCAACTACGAGAATGAAGGTTTAGCCGCATTTGCTGAAAAACGTATTAATTCCAGTTCTATTTTACATAAAAGTTCCAAACACATCTTATCAGGTGCAGACATTTTTTTCTTTCTTTTGGTAGGGTATTCCGACCAGTGAGTGACCACCACCCAGTGAATGACCACTTCGCAGTATTTCTTAAAAAATAAGGTTCTAAATTATTTTTTTTAGATAAATTGGCTTCAATAGCTTTCTTCCTTCAAATTCTGAGCTATCTGATGCCTGATTGATTATTTAGGTCATGTATTTTTCTAGTAAAAAATTACAGAATGTTTACAGCCGTGCGCCATTTCTTTTTCTGCTCCAAAATAATAAGGATGGTTTTGTGTATACAACTACTTTGATTCGTATTAATTGTATTTATAAATTAATTTTTTTTAATTATACAAAAGAATCATTTAGTATGTATATTCAGGCTATGATTTTATTTGTTTCAATCTTTATAGAATGTGTAGATTTTAGATTTATGGGGTGGTCACTCACTGGGTCAGAAAAACTCTGAAAAGCCAGTGAATGACCAGCTGTTTATTCACTGGGATTTTAATGTTGTTTTGAAAAATTAAAGAAAACTAGGGTCGACCAGTGAATGACCACCACCCAGTGAATGAACAGCGCGTCATTTTCGTTAAAAAATAAGGTTTTAAAAGCTTTTTTTTTAGACCGAGTGGCATCAACAATTTTCTACCGTGAAATTCCAAGCTATTGGTTACATAGGTCAATTCTTTATTGTTGAAAAAATTGATAGAATGTTGACTCTCGCGTAGTAGTGTTCTTTTTAGTGTGTTCTATTTTTGGAACATAGGAGCTTTATATAACTTTATTTAAAAAAAGAAAAAAGATATTTTTTTTGACCAAAAAAATTTTAATTTAGTTTTTCTCTTAACATATTTTTATGCATTAAAAAAAAAAAAAAACTAAAGTGTATTGATCCACTTACCTGAACTTAAAAAATCCATTATCAAAGTACATACCTTGTACTCAGACTTTTCAGTCAAAACTGATAGCAAATCATTTATAGCTCTGTATCGTAACCGCGCATCAAGTAATCCTTTTTTGCCTGAATGGAACATTGATATCCATTTGAGGAGCAAAGAGAGTATTCACATTTTCAATCCAAATCTTATTGGTTTTCCTCTTATAAACATTTCCCATGAATGCCGACAGTAATAGGAACCACTCATTCATCTATGCTTGATTTCTCATGAATATTTCAAATTGTTGAAGGCTTTTACACAATTTGTAAATAGGTTTTTTCAAGCTTTTCATTTTTTTAATATAAATTTACGGTTGAAATCCGTAATAAAAGGGTTATTTTTAATTTTCGAAAATTGCTTCGATGCATAATTGCTGGTACTAATAGTACAAATGTCTCTTCTGTGCTTGTGCATTACTCCAATGCATATGTTCAGTAAAGTGCTTTTAAATTATAAGTTATTGCAAGCCGACTAATATTATTTTCCAGTATCACGTGACGACACAGCTGTCAGGGCAGGTGTGGATTCGGAGCCATTTCCTCTGTCAAACTGTTATTATTTTCTTTTGAAACGAAACCTCATACCCTTTAATAATATAAACTTATTTCGTTTTGCAAACATCTGCACTAGAACACATTCAAAACGAAAAGATAAGAGAATTACACATTATGAAACTTGAAATTTCCTCATTTAAGTCGATGATTAAGTCATTTAAGTAAAATGATAAAGATAACAATAATAACATTAGTTAGTAACAATTAAAAATAAATCTGTAATTAGTAGCGTAAAATAGAACTTTTTCTACTGTTAGTAAGTATTGTCAAAATGGCCGCAAATAAGGTTTGTGAAAAAAATAAAAATAAGATGATATGAGAGTTAATCAAGATCATTTAAAAATATTTATTATCGGCCAACACAATAATAATGATAATAATTAAAGAAAAGGTAAAAAGAAGATTCAATACGATGCGGAAAGGTTTCTCGTTTGAGAAAAAAATAAATAAATAAATAAAATTAATTTATAAATAAGCATGTAAAGTAACAGATCACTATCTGCCTTATAAAAATATATAAAAGTGAAAATATCTAAAACCAACTTCAAGTATTTCTAACTCAAAATGTAAGGTGGTCATTCACTGGGTCAGAGGTGGTCAGTCACTGGGTCGGAGGTGGTCATTCACTGGGTCTTTGCGCCATTTTTCCTTCGAACACCCCAAAAAGCCGGAAGCGGAACCCTTCAAGTTCCATCATTTTTTTTTACGCATTTGCATAGATCAATAAAACTATTTAAACTATCACGAACAAAATATTACAGTATTTAAAATTACTACGATTTTTTAAAAATGAAATTTTGCTTAAGTGGTCATTCACTGGTCTGTCTACCCTATAAGGGTTTTAAATTTTCCAGTAAGTTTTCACTTCGTAAATCGCGGAAAACGTTCTAAAGGTTGTCAATTAATATCTTCGTTAATTAATGTCATTCGAAGATGCAATCTAGCTTAGAACACTCGATCCCTTCACCTTTCAAATCAAAAAAAAAAAAAAAAATCGGTCCATCTGTTTAGGTTGTACGGTGCCACAGACAGATACATAGAGCGACAGATAAACACACAGGTCTAACTTATAACTCACTTTCTTGTTGCGTCAAGGGTTAAAAATGGATCTTTAGAACAAAATATCTTGAAATAGTATCTTAGACACAAACTAAATATTCGAGTTTTTGTGCAACAGAAAGTGTTTTAGCAATCAGAAGAAAGGGACATCCGACTGTTTCAGTCATTATACTCACTTGACATTGCACCATTTGGTTTCCCTTTATTGCAAGCTATATATAGCACCCTTGCAAAAAAAGTGACACAAGTCAAAAAATCCTAATTTTCTGATTTTGAAATTTCATCGGAATTTGAGAAGTCGCCAAATTTCAAGACTTTGCGATAAATCTATAAATTAATTTTCCCGCCTGCACGTGCAGGACATTTATCTACAAATCACGCGAAAAATGTCAGCAGTTTCTCACTGGAACTCGTCAAATTTGGCGGCTTTTCTTAATTTGCGCAGATTTTAAGACCTCTTGTTTCGATAACGGGACACGAGGGGAAATTATTTTATGAGTACAATAATCATGTTTTACTATTTTCCTACGACAGCTACTTATTCAGATTCTTGCATTTTTGTAGTACGATATACTTTCCTGGAATAAAGCGTTGTATGTTTCAATTTTGGTGATTTTTGACCTCAGACGCAACAAGGATGGAGGGTTATAAGTTTGACATATCTGTGTATCTGTCTGCGGCACTCTAGATCCTAAACGGATGGAATGATTTTGAATTTTTCTTTGCTTATAGGGGAGTTGATCGAGATGAAAGGAGAGTTGATCGAGAGTGTTCTTAGCTAGGTCGCGTCTTCGGATGACATTAATTAACAGAGATATTAGTTAAAAACCTTTGAAATGTTTTTCGCGATTTTTGAAGAGAAAACACAGTTGAAAATTTAAAACAATAAAACCGAAAGAAAGAGAAATTTTTTTATGCATCTGATGGAATGTGTTTGTAGCTTCTATGTTATATAGAACTCGAATTAATACGTTTTTCAGCAAATGCGGCTAAACCTTCATTCTCGTAGTTGGAAACCGATGTCATTGTTGGTAGACGAGGAAAGAAAACTCAATGATTTAAAATGTTTATCAGCTGCCAGTTTCAATTTGTTAACATTTAAAATACCTGTAATTGATTTCAGCACAAGGATTTAAAAAAAAAAGATTTTCAATTCCCCCTCTTTATTCTGTTTTTGCGACTAGCATATTTTACTAGTAAGGATTATCTTTCCTTTTCCGTGTACACCATGTCCTCTTGGAAAAGATTAAATATATTTAAATTTTAAATGCTCTCTGTTCAGTGAATCATGAGATCGGCAATCAGGTTCGTTTTTCTTTTAATTTTTAACTAATCCATTAATGCCTGACATTTTTTTCCAAAGATATTTTGTATACTGGTTACAAACGGTGTTTAATGGACATGAAAAATAATAAAAAAACGTATTATGTAAAAAAAATTGTTTTATTAAGGAAAGAAAAATCGTCCCTCAAAAGTTACGATAGACCCCAGAGGGTCATACTTTTTTTGCTAAAATTTTTTTCTGCCTATGATATATTTAAAAAGATTTTATAAGAAGAAATAAAATCAGCAATTAACATAAAATGGGAAGTTAGGAATAACTTTGAAAACTTAGCTTTTTTTCTTGAGATTGTGAACGATGTTAATTTTTGATAAAGCTCATATTAAAATTGCTATAGAACACACTTTACAATGGTTATGTGCTGAAATCTGTTAATAACTAATTGAAAGAATACCAAGGTACTAATTGAACAATATTATTTGGTTGAAATGTTCATTTTGGGGAAATTCAGACCCTTTTTTGGACCGTTCGAAAAAAAGGATGGTAGGCATTAATAGGTTTAATCTTAGAACTTAGAATTTTATTAATACTCTTTTATTAGTTTCACTTGTGGATTTGTATGTACCTCTGAATAAAAGATAAAATTCACGTTCTTTGCAAACATAAAAGTAATATATTTAATACTTTTAGTAATACTAAAGGCTAAATTATATTGTATAAACTATATAACTTATATGTTGATGTATTTATTATAAGAACATCTAAAAGCGCATTTTTTGTTTTTAAAACTAATTTAAAGATTATTAATGATGTTATGATTGGGAGAAGATTACACTTAAGTCTCCAAAAATCGTATAATCCTGGAAATACATTCCTAATACTAATGCCCAAGTGATAAAATACGGCAATTATACTTTATGTTACATCTGTGTAGCGGAAAGATTAATGTATCAGAACCAATCACATGCAATACCGTCCGAAATGCAATTAGTGCACGAAAGCATGATAAACTAGCGGTCTAAGTACCTATAATGAGGTAGCATATATTTCGAGATCCTAGATTTCATGTGAAGAGTGTAATAAGCCCGTGATAAGTGAAGTAATAATATTTATTCGCTTAAATTATTTCATGTCGATAAATTCCAAAATATTAACAGCAATTTCAATCGTTCAAGGCTAACATTAGCTCGTATATGTTACGGCAGAGAGTTGAAATTTAAATGACGTACGTAAGAGGAATTTTATATTAATTTGCAGTTTAGATCGGATAAATTTTGCGAGGCGAAAATGTCTCAAAAGGCAGAGAGTGTGTTATCTTAACAAGAAAACTGCAATTATCTTCACTTCAGTTACAAAAAATACTTGTTGGGAGTAATACAAAAACGGAGCAGCAAGCTGTGGATTGCATAATTTAAATTTAATTTTAAATATTCTAGGATGCATTAAAGAAATCGGCTTCGTTAAGCAAATTTTCAGTATGCGGACTAATTTTGTACCAATTTTCATAATCATACGTCGCTTAGTTTTTTTCAACAGAGCGTTTGATTCACAAGGTATGACGCCATCAAACTTTGATTTTCCATTAATAGAAAAAGGAGAAAGTATTATAACTATATAAAGCATTAAGTGCAGAATATGATTTAAACGTTTTGGGGCTACAATAAGCGCTTAATAGTTGCATGAAATTGTGAACCTTAGTACACAGCAAATTCAATTGTTGCTTTCGTCTCGAATTCTGAAACATCTAATTACATCTTCGAGCATTTAAAAAAAGGATCCTCTGAAACACATAATACATATCAGCAAATATATTTTTTGCAAACTGGGCTATAATAGGCTGGAAGGAAATTTTTCAATACCAGACACATATGACTTTTCGCAACTTACTGTAAGGTGTAAAAATGATCGTCAACAGCGGAAGGTAACCAATAAAGAAGCCGACATTTATATCTTTTGTAATCACACAATTAATACTATTAAAATCTGTCCGCGTCTGTCTGTCTGTCCGTCTGAAGTTAGAACTCCTCAAAAACCGCTGAGAGTATAGAATCAAACATAGTACCATTCGACTCGATATTTTCTAAGGAAGACAATAAGACCAACAGCGTAATTCTACGACGTTAATTAGCTGAGATATTAATTAAAACGTTAATTAAATGTTTTGCACTTTTTAAAATTCCAAGACATTTATTTCAATACCGTTGCCATTTTGAATAAAAACGTTAATTAAATTATTGAACTATTTAAAATTCCAAGTCATTTATTTCTTACCGTTGCCATTTTGAATTAAAACGTTAATTAAATTATTGAACTTTTTAAAATTCCAAAACATTTATTTCTTACCGTTGCCATTTTGAATTAAAACGTTAATTAATTTATTGAACTTTTTAAAATTCCAAAACATTTATTTCTTACCGTTGCCATTTTGAATTAAAACGTTAATTAAATTATTGAACTTTTTAAAATTCCAAAACATTTATTTCTAGCTAGTACTATTGAAATCTTATTCGAGGCATGTTAAGAGGGCGTACTGAAAATGAGCAGCTTAATTTTTGCTAATTACAAAATTATAATTAGGAAATTTTATAATTTTTGTTAATTAGACAACGTTTGCTTTATGCTTTAGAATTTAATTATAATGTGACCTAGGTAACGCAAAACATACTTTGTTAAAGTTAAAAGCTAGACTGACCGTATCGCTGCAACAGGATTGCTATTATAAAAGCAAAGCTATTATATAAGTTATTATGATGGTTATGATTGTCATCGTAATAATCATAACAAACTTACCGCAGTGGTATTGAAAAACTGGCTGAAAAATAGTTATGACTGTCGAGTCGAGTAATAATGATCTATACTTCGAATGCTAGATTTCTGAAGCTGACAATGCATTACTAATGAAGTTAAGCAATATCTTACTTTTGATTAAGTCGAGTAACATTCATGAGATGATTTCAACTTTATTTTTTCTGTTGTTTAATTAATGTTAAATAAAAAAAACTTCTGAGACTATTATGACAGTTTTCTTTTTTGGGTAAATTGACATGGACTACCCTAACTGCTAATTCTCGCACTACACAATGCATCAAAACGATGGCGTATGATGGAAGCTCTTAATTTTTTTTCTTGAAAACAATCTAAATAAAAAAATATGCCACATGACTTTTTAAACAACTTTTGTACTCAATATGTCTACTTAAAGTGACCTCAATTTTAGATGACAGTATGAAATGCAATAATGAATGCCAATTCAGTACGAAATATCACTTGAATTGCAAAGCAACCAAATAGACGTAGAATTACGTGACAATTATTACAAGCAACTAATCATACCGAGTATTCCATCAAAAGAACCTATTTATAGCCTGCTGCTAATCTAGGCGTTCTTTCTAGAGCGGGAAATTCATTTCATTAACTGTGGTGAAAAGAAGCTAATAACTTTTTATGAGCTCTACCGTTGTACAACGGTGGCTTTCTGTAAGCACGTAAGTTTAATTTCAAATACATGATGATATTATTTTCAACAATTTTGTAAAAACCACTGAACCCTTTTTATTCTCATTTTTTTAGAAAAATTGCTTTCTTAGTTAAAGAAAATATAGTTAAACTGTCATTTAAATCATTAAATTGAAAAACTTGAATGGAATGAAACGTGATAAAGTTATGACGTGAAAAAAAATCATTTCTTAAAGTGTTTCTGATCTTTTAAAACTTTACTTGCTTTTTTTCAGAGACATCGCAAAAAATGCAACGTTATCAAAGATGTTTTAGTTTTTCCTCTGCGTCAATAAATCCTTTCATAGTTAGTAAAACTAAAACTGGTTCTGTCACACCTTCGTGAAATGCTTTATTTATAGAATTTAGAAAGATTCGACAGACAATGCTTTAACGAAGAAAATACTCAACCACACAATTATTCTGTAAAAAAAAAAAACTCTGCACAAATGTTTCTGTACTTAGGGCCCGGCTCCACATCAGCATAAAACCGACCGAAACCGAAAAATCCGGGTATTTTCCATTTGAATGGAATGGAAAGTACCCGGATTTTCGGTTTCTGCCTTCGGTTTCGGTCGGTTTTCTGCTGATGTAGAAACGACTCTTAGTTCTTCAGTTTACATCGATTCACGAATAACTTGATCAATATATATTCTGTCCACAAAGTACGGAGAACTGATCATTTAAAAGGCTAGCTTAAAAGAGAATGTCGTCGGCCACCTTGTCTACTGGTCAGAGGAGTGACTTGGATGGAGTGTTCCCGGGTTCCAATCCCAGCTTCAGCATTGATGTACTTTCTTTCTCCTGTCTTTGTCCTTTCTTTGTGTGAATGTGTTGTTGTGCTGTGAAAGGTTGCCTATCCTATAGACGGGTCCCTATAGCATGCGTGTACTGTGGAAATCGGACTTCACACCAAATCTATACCTCAAAACCAGACTAACGTAAGTCCATTTTCGTAACTTTTCAGCAGAAGGCAAAAACTATTGCCGAGTACACTGCAAAAGATGGGACTCGTGCTCTGTAAATGCTGCTAAGTAATTGTGAAGGAATTTGTTTTATAGAATAACGTTCTCATGGGTCGATGCGGAATAAGGTTCTACTTACAACGAAGCAATAAAGTGAAAATCGCCATTTTTGGACTTACGTCGTTCTGAGGTACAGAAAATATGGTACAGTTGAAAAAGTGAAGCAGCACATCCCAAACTGCCGTCCTGACTGGCACAAAACAATAACAATAAAAGGAACTGTCAAAAAAAAAAAAAATTTTTTTTTCGCTAAGTACTGCCATTTGAACAGCTGTTGAGTTCGCGCGTCTGTCTGTTAGTTTGTTTACAGTACTTGATATTGTTAGTTTATTTCAAGTGTGATTAATGATTTTTACAACGGATATCAATTTCGAACAAAGGACGTGTCTTTAATTTTACACTGAAAATTGAACTTCGCATGCAGAATCGTCGAAAAAGGGCTAGAAGTGTGGGAAAACTCATGGATTTTTGCACCATGATAACGCGCCATCTCATTAAGGCTTGCGTTGTGGAGAAATTTCTGACCAAAGATTTAACAAATGCCGTTGAATAACTACCGTACTCACCGGATATGCTTCCGAAAAACTTTTACCTCTTTTCAAAACTCAAATTTCCTCTTCAAGGCACCCGTTTTTAGTCGCCAGAGGACATACAAGAAAACTCATGGCAAGAACTGAAGTTGATTACAGAAAGTGTGTTTAAAAAGTGTTTTGATTATTGCATTATTCGCTGGCATAAGTGCATTATGTCGGAACGAGCCGTTCCTAGAGTGAGATACGATAAATTTGGAAAAATAATAACTATCGTATGTTTTATTTTCCGTGTATTTTCTTGACAGAATGTCCATAGTATATTTGGTCAAGAGGAAAGTTCTTCAGCTACAAATGGGGGAGACAATGATGCAGCTTTTAATGCATGCAAAATTATTTACTGTACTATGCAATATCAGTCGTTGTGTAGGATTTTCTGCAGCTTGATGAAAATTTTCAAATCTTATTTTGGAGGAAGATTCGTATTTAGAGATTAAGAACTATAGCGTTGTGTTGAAATTTTTTCCCACCAAAACGTATTGCAACGAGATTAGTTAGTGACAGCTGGATGAAGAAAGATCTTTTATAAGGCAGCTAGGGCCCCACAGCGCGATTCCTGCATCAATAAATTTTAATACGTTTAATGTGTTTAAATGCCTAAGCAAGCCATGGCCAGTAGATGCCATGGCGATTCTCTGTAAACTCGTCATTTTCCACCCGGATTCTGGTTTTTTGAAATGTTCGTATAATTATATACTATTGCTCAGAAAATGAATCTATTACTTTGGTTCGAAAGAGGGCTTATTGAAGTTTGTGTTTTTCTGATAAATCATGGTAGGGGTAAGTCCCCTGCCTAGTATAACTAGACTGTGCGAGAGTACTGTGTATTTGCACTTTGTAGCGTAATATCTGCAAAACTATTGGAGCATAATTAGTTGCGAGACTACCTATAAATTTAGGCACAAATCGTGGACAAAATAACTAATATGTTTCATTATTAAACTAATTGACATTAATAAAACCACTTCCCAGAGGACCGTTTCATCATCGTTCTCAGCAATTTTAGCAAATTCACACTGATTACTTTAAACTTCATGCCAAAAAACATTAGCAAGAGTAACAAATTTTTTTCTATTGGAGCTTTGAATTTGTGGCAGGGGACTGTTCGAAAAAACTCCGAACAGAATTTACATGACAATTTTAAGTTTTAGAAATACGTAATTAGACCTTATTTCATAAAAAAGAAAGAGTTGCATTATTCTATTTTTAGATATTAATTGCCAAATTTATGTGGTGTTAATATGTTTTTTAAAATATTGCCTCTGTGTTAAACTATTGGATTGGGACAGCCAAGGGACTGTGTTTTTGGTGCTTTGATAATTTCTAGAAAAAAAAAATACATTGCGATCGCTCCAAATACAATTGGGCCACAAAGTATTAACGCTTTAGGGCGCTTTTCCACTTACCGACACGGCAACGATAAATCGTAAGCGATTGTCGTCATCCGACATTGGAGCACGCAAAATACATTAAAATATGCTATGCGCTTTTCCATCTCCCGATTCCAGAACGATTGTGCCGTCTCCGACCGAACGCTGTCGTTTGTCGTCCCATTCGTGTCGGATGGCATCCGTCTCGCCTTTAAAATCGGGACGATATTCATCCATCTGTTTACTTTCTTCGAACGAAAGCAATGGCGTTTAAATTCGACATCTCTGCATTAATAAAATATAAGCTTCAATTTGCAGACGATTGATAAAAGATGTAGCAATAAAAGATTTGAATCATTTTATTTTATACTTTGTTTCATTAATTGTAGCGCAGACGATTTTTAATGCTTCAAAAAAGATTAAATTTTTATTAAGAACTTTCTTCGATGAGCAACACAGTAGTCATGGCATTCAAGTTTGACGTGTCTGTTTTGTGTGAATTAATTGAGCAGTGACTGTGTCTATGGGATAAGCGAAATATTTTATACAAAAACAAAATTCACAGGGAAAATCCCGGGAAGAAGTTTTTAGATTTTTAGATGAGGAATATGACGGCAAAACTTCTGCAGACAAGAAAGAAACAGGTAAGTTCAAAGAGCATTGTTCGTAACTATAAAAATATATTATACACTTTAGATTAAACTACTTGTGTTAAATAACCTTGTCCAGATTTTAATTTTTTACTGTTCTTTGTAAATGTAGTAAAAATATTTAAAATCACCTAAAATCTTTCGCATTTTCTTGAAAAGTGTATAAAACTCGGCTACAATGTAACTTTCTTTAAAAATATCGTGCACCCAATACCGTCTCTTAATTTGTTTTCTTTTTCTCATGAGGTAAAGCAAATATAGTAGTCGTAATCTGTTAAATTGAGCAGCTATAATAATATACGTGCGAACACAGTGCTGTTTCGAAATGAAATGCGGTGGAAAATGACCAGTTCGGGGAAACGATATCGTTTGAGTGGAAAAGCAGTGCTATAGACGACACGACACCGTACTTATCGTTGCAGTATTACCGTCCGACTTTCGTCGTTGTCGTGTCGTCAAGTGGAAAAGCGCCCTTACTTGTATTATGAGCGATAATTACTTTATTACACTTTATTATTTTAAAAATCTTCTTTAACTTTCTGACGTGTTAAATAGCTACATTACAAACAGGTGAAAGAAAACTAAAAATATCATTTTTAAAAGTGCTTGATATTCATTGAAATTTTTTGTGCGTTAAAAAAACTGAAGCAGCAAAAGAATCGGAAATCAGAAGTATTTTTTCATCTTCACTAACGTTTCAAATAACAACCACATGCATGGGCAGTTTTATTGTAAAACAGTTTAGAAAAATATACTACTTCGGAAAAATATAATTTTTATCAATATTTACAAAAAGGCTTCTTTAAAAGTATCTCTTTTGTCTTTTATATTTATGGCTTTCGGCAAGAGTTTTTGTCGAAGGTTATTTTAAGTATTTTCCAATTAAAATTTCTTTCATTGTTACATTTTTACAAGCATTAAAATGCAAAGGTAGCTTTTTTGAAGCATTGCTTGTTTAATGGAATTATTTATGCAAAGAAATCTAAAATAGAAATATATTCTAAAAGCCATTACAAGCATTAAAAATCTTAGATTAAATTTAATGCATCATTTCTCTAATGAATTGGAAAAAAGTACCTACATTTTGTTGAAAATTTTTATTATATATTTAGTAGTTATCTATTGGAAGTAAATTTCTATTTATTTTTTTTCTGCGATAGAATTCTTTGAAGCTAGAACATTTATAAAACATAAAAAACATTAAGTAAAGTAGGATTAGAGCTTCATTAAAAAAAAATATTCTGCTGAAAATGATATCGCTCTTTCAAAAATATATAAATAAATCTTTCTTTTTCGTAAATATTTTCCGATGTAAGGAATTTAAAGTTGTTTTGTCTGAAAAACAAAAATAAAAAATTCATTCAATTAAAAGCGTGACCTTTTCGTTTGAAAAAAAGAAAAAAAAAGAGACCCAGTTAAATAATAATCTTAGAGTTCACCAAACTGTATATATACAATGTATATATTCAGCATCATGAAGTATACTTACCAAGAAAGTACACGATTAGGGTAAAAATTAAAAAAATGTAAAATGAGTACTATTCCGAAGAGCATCTCGAGTCATATTTTTGACGCAAGCATTATTTGCCCTCGTACTTCCGTTATGTAGTTGTAGAGTCTTGAAATCTTGCGAAATTTTCAGGAAAATTAAAAATTTCAAAGGCTTAGCAAGAATTTGATCGCACTACTTCACCGCGTGCAAGCGCAGATATCTATCTAAAAATCTCGTGAAAGAGGTCTGCCGCTACTCACTGAAACTTTAAATTTAACGAATTTTCTTTAAAACTTTGGCAAATCACAAAGCCTTATAGGGTAAGTGCTCCAGTAGTCGGCCATTTAAGAGATCCTTTTTTGATCTTAGGTAACCTAGAACTTTCAGCTACCAAAACAGCAACAAAAACAAGGTAAAACTTTAGAATGAAACTTTCTGATAGTGAATCACCTACTTGTTTCAGAAATTAAAACAAAATTATGGTAAAATCCAAGCTGTTGTCAACACTAGTAAATGCTCCAGTAGTTGGCCACAGAATCATTTTAGCTGAAAAATAAGCAGAATCGCAATCTTGGATGACGTGCACACCATTCGAAATGAAATGACTCATTACTAATTCAAATAAAAAAAAAAAAAAAAAAAAAACCCAAAACTTAACTGCCACTGGTTGATGATTGAGGATAGGTACATGAATGTGTTAATGCGTCATATCTGATTTTGAATTAAAAATGTTTTATTTATGATGAGTTTTATGTCATTATGGCCGACTACTGGAGCACTTACCCTATTTCTAAATAAACGGAATCGCGAGGACAAAAATGCTTGCGTCCAGAAGCATGTTGTACAACGTTCTTTTGATCACTGTCAAAAAAAAATTCATTCTTACACTATTATATCGTTTCCTGTTCAGGAGAAAGTAGGGTCAGTTGGGGTAAATGAAAATAAACTTTGACCACACTTACAGTGATTTTCAAATTCACTCTTGGTTAAGTGAAGATCAGGCAACATCCAGCAGATATTCTGGAGAGTTTTACAAGTTTCCAAAAAATGTCTTTAGCTTTAAAATAATTGCATCCCACTTAAAACGGGATACGTACAAGCAGTGACGATAGGTACAGCATAAAATTTATAGTTGAGGTTCTCAAGCATATAAAATCTATTAAGAAGTGTTACGTACGATAACGTCCAGTTAAAATAATTTATTGGATAAAGTACTTCATACTGTTGGGTAAGAAATTATTTAAAAAAAAAATTACAAATTAAAAAAAAGTCCCGAGACCCTTGCGGATAATCGAGACATTACTGTATAAGGTTACAAACCCGATAGACTGGACATAACAATTTGGTCGAGTTTTTTTTTTTTCCATAAGTAAGCCTTTTTGGGCCTGTGAAATTATGACTTGGAGAAGCATGTACATTCGTGTTTCTTGTTAAATACACCATTGTGTGTGTGTGTATAAGGGGAGAGGGGCTGCACGAGGATACAAATTACTTTTGAAAATATTAATCAAAATGTTGTTAAACAGAATTCAATCTATGTAATTTGCAGTGAAACTAGAAGTATTTGTAACAAATTTATACGTTACATTTCTGAATTGTTTTTTCAAAGAGACATTAAATTAAATTAATTAAACTGGAAATTATGCTGCACTTATTTAAATGTCATTAAATGATTTTTACTGAGATAATTCATTTCTTTCGCTAACATCTAAAACGCAAAATACTTTCGACGGTTACATACATTCTTCTGACTGCCACATCATTATTTTAAAAATTTTAACTTGTTGATAGGGTAGCTTAGTATTTTAAAGTTATGCCCAACTACATTCAGTTTTTGATTTCAATCTGAAATTTTGCTATGTTTAATTAAAATGCTGTCTGCATATGAATTCGCTTTCAGAGATACCCAATTACTATTCAAGCCACATTAAAATTCAAGAATGCGAATACCAACTCTTTTTAAATAACAGAGGAAATGTCTAAAACTGAAATGCGAGCTACGTAACTCATATTTACTAGTACGTTTAATTTAATTGGGGAAATATCTTTCAAACATTGAAACAATAACGTGGTGAAAATGGATGCCACACATGTGGCCGATTCAATTGAAGATTTGAAATTCTACAGAAGTAATGTATTCCCAAAGAAACACTTCAAAGATATTTTCAATTTCTTCAATTTAGCTTTCCGTTCACAAAGTGAACGATGAAAGATCCCGAAAGAGATTTCTAGAGATAGAATATTGTCTCTTTGTAAGACGTGATTTCTTGAAAAGAGGAATATGTTATTTTATTACATCAAGCAAAAATAGCTGTTGAACTTTTTGAAAATCCTTGAAGAACACATAATTTGTATCTCTTACCGGTGGCTAAAATGGCACACCACAAAAATTAAAAATTAAAAGGCGTTATAGATATTAATTTAAAATCCGAGTTTAGCCCTTTTTCTTACTACAATACAGGTACGAAATCAGACTACGTAACTAAGTGTGCCATGGTGTTTAAGGTCTGTTCTTGAAAACCGCGCCTAGCACTCGCGAACAGTTCCACTAAATAAAGGGTAGATGTGGGTTGTGGGGATAATTTTCCGAAGTTTTCAATTTAAAACTTGCATTTGCTATTCCTTTTGACATATTTAACTAAACTATGTATTAGAAATTAACATCGTTCCACGTTATTTGAAGTTAAAAATCAACATAAATAAAGCAGAAATAAGGTAGAAAGGTTTTCGTCTTCTAGTGTTTTCTCCCGCGCTTTTCTCTTTCCCCTACTTTCCTTTGCTGTCTTCTCCTTTTCTTCGCTCTCCTGGCTGTTTCGCTGATCGCTGATTGGTCGGTGTTTTACCGCTCCTGTCGTGAGTTCAAGCGCACTGGCCCATTTGTTATAAATACCGGGGCCCACGTGCTTCGCGCTCAGTTCTCTTACAGCTTTCATGTTGTTTGCTGAGCTTCTCGCACTGAGGAAGGGCCCTATCTAAAACTCCTATTTTAGTAATATCAGAGAAGACCTGATGCATGCGTAAATACGCGGAAGGTTTTACCTAAGAAGATCATTTTTAAAAACAGATCGCTTCAATATAACTGGATATTTTGTGCGAAAATAATGTAAAGAAGTTTAAAGAGCTGTCAAAGATATTAAATGTAACAGGAGGTAAAAACCAATAAAATTGATTTTTTAAAAAGACCAATGTGTTATTTTATTACAATACGCAACATAGCCGGCGAAATTTATGAAAATCCTTAATACTTATGTGCATAACTTATATCACTGCAGGTGACAAAAGTGGCACATCGTAAAAATTAAAAACAAGAAGGCGCAATGGTTATTAATTTAACACCTTAATTTAACGCTTTTTCTTGCCACAATAATGGTTCAAAGTAAAACTACATAACAAGTGCGTCATGGTCTTTAAAGTTTTTATATTTAATAATGGTACACCTTTAAAAGTTTCTAATTTTCTAGAAAGACCGCATCAATTTAATTGAATTTCCTGTACGAAATTAACTTAAAATTGCTTGAAAAATTCAAATAAATTGTGTAACAGGAGGTAGCGCACCAACACATGCCAAAGTTTGTTTGCCATGATTGTAACAGAAATGCTCCAGATTGTTTGTTGTAACTTTAGCTGCTACTGGTCGGTCCGTGAAAGCCGCTGCCTAGCACTCGCGAACCATTCCACTTAAAAAAAGGGGTGATGGGTGTGAGTAGGAACTTTCCGAAGTCTTCACTTTGCTGTCCTTTTGGCATAATCAACTAAACTATGTATTTGAAATTAGCATCGTTCTACGTTGTTTGATACGGCCCTAAATGTTTCTTATTATTCTTCCCCTTATTGTTATCTTACCTATCACCTCTATTTTGTAAGATCAGAGAAGACCCGACGCATGCGTAAATACGCGGAAGGTTTTACCTAAGAAAAGCAGACAGTAAAGTAAATTGTTGGGGGGTTAATGCTGTGCGTTCGATGTGTCTCTTATCAGCAATTTTAATTTAAAGGCTTTTACGCAATATTTATTTTATCAGAAAACTTAAAGGAAAATAAATAATTGGTTATTTTAACCCTCGTGGGTCCCTCCCATTTCAGTTACACTCAAGATCCTTGGGGTCATAAACGACCCCAATGCTTCCTTTAATTAAGTTATGATTATTGAATGTGTCATGCATTATTTAAGTTCACACACTTTTTAATGCTAAAAAAATAGAAATAAAAAGACACAATCAAAGTAAAATTCAGTTTATGCATTAAAAATTAAAATTTTAGAGCAAAACTTACAATAACTGTAGATTTATTTACAACTGTTACAGACTTGAAAAAACATGATTTTTTGCAAGTGAATTTCAAACACATATGACATTTTTCGATGCATTTTCTGTCCAGTTCTCTTGGACAAAAGTTGCAAGGTCCTTGGTTTTTTTTTTTTTTTTTTGGCATTTTAGTGAAGTGACCCCAAGGGTCTTGTGTAAAAAAATGCATTTCGGGAAAAATAAAACACAATAATAGCATTATTTTGAATAGAAAACTAGAAGAATAAAAGCCACAAAATGCCATTAAAAACAAATGGTTGATTAACAAGATATATTAAACAGAAATTGCATTGGGGTCACATATGACCCCAAGGAACCCACGAGGGTTAAGAAATAATTTTGAACTTCCAATACATAATTAAAGTTGATAGTAAAATACAGAAATAACCGCTTAGCAAAATTACCAAACTTGTCTAGTGAAGTTTTCCACCCTTCTGCCGCGTTTCTTAAAAATAATGTAACAGCATAATTATTTCCTTTCACAGAACAATTGCTTATGTTTCACAAAGGTACTTCCTGTCTTCCCTCATTTCAATTTCAATGAGATTTTGAGCAGCCATAGAATGAAAATAACTTTCTCAAAAAGACCAGCATCTAGAGTATTAAATATGTTTTAATTACTTTCTCGATTTAATATCCAGTCTGAAACAGAAAGTCCAAAATTTGTTTAGACTCAGCAAAATATTTCGCTTTAAGACAAATATGAATATTCATTCGCAAATTAATTTGTCCGAGAAATGTGTTACAAGAGGTTAGCTTGCTTCTCACATAAGACGTTTTCAAGCTGAAATTTGAATTTAATATTCTTTTCGGTTGAACGTGCTCTTTAAGGGGTTACAGTACCTTTCTAACAAATTTCTTTAATTTAAGTGAAAAAGTTAATTCTTTGAAATATTTGTTTCTGCACTTGTTTAAAAATCAATAATTTATTTTCAAACATCAAAAATTTTGAAAACTTTTTTTGAAAATTTGAAAAATGTAAGAAAATTTCAGTTTTTTTAAAACCCTAAGGCTTTTTTGTTTTTGCACTAATTTCAAAATTTCTTTTTGCGAAATGATCACAAGGAAAACCTCAACAAATCTGTGCATTCAATTTCTTATATTTTGATTAGAAAATATTTTGTGACCTTTTATGTAAAAAATTCTTAGAAAATTTTGTTCTTCGAGGTTTAACAAACTCTAAAATTTTTTGTAATTTATAAAACGCTTATTCAATGCACAGTTTTGTTAAATATATTGTCCTGAGTGCAAAAAATATTGCTTTAAAGTTATATCTTTAATAGAAAAAATTCCTTAGCATTTCTAGTAACATAGAAACACTAAAAACTGATCACCGAGAAAAAGCACTTTAAAGTTTGGCTTTTCCATTAGAACACATAGCATGTATGCCCTAAAGTCACTCATAACTTTTTAAATAATTTAGTTAGAAGAATGCAGTTTTTTTCTAAGTGTTTTAAATAACTTTTACTTTTGAAATAAGCAATAAAAATTTTTTTTGTCTTTTTGTCATTTTTGAGGTACTGTAACCCCTTAACATATTTGTTATTATCACATCGAATATTTATGAAGGGCATAATATTAATATATAAAAATGAAGTGAAAGCATAAAATAGCAAAATATTAAAAGAAAAGGGAAAAACAATAAAAAAAGATATAATGAAAACCAGAAAAAAAGTATTAAAATAAAATCATTAAAACGTAATAAATAATAAATATAAATAAATAAATACAATTTAAAAACGTACCCTTATTTATAAATATGACGTTATTAATAAAGCTACTGCAGTTGAAAATACGCAAGCGGTAATATTTAAGCTGTATGGTTAAGTCCAAGCCCGTCATTTAGGGGGGTTTGGAGCGGTCAATTATCCCCCTGGCTTTGAGAGATCAATGTATCTGCATATAAGCGGGCGTGGTTTTTGTTGTTTTCCGACGAAATTGCCTTGTTTTTGCACTCTTTGTCCCCCTCCCCCAGGAGAAACGTAAAATGACGTCCCTGGTTAAGTCCCCTATAACCTTTGGAGGACAGTTATTGAGCATAAGTTCACCTTCAGTTTTTTTTTTTATAAATTATAAAATGAATAAAAAACATAAGTTATGTTTTTTTCATGTTGTGAGACATCAGAAGATTAAGGTTAGCAAACACTCTTATCGTCTAAAGAATACTGTAATTGTTTGGGGTTTTTCTTTTTTCTGGGTGAAAGCAGCCTAAACTCATTGCAAAATTTATGGTCTTTGGAGGGTAAGACACGTTTCGTTATGTTTGCATATATGATATGTGTCCACTAAATATGTCACTTACGCCACTGTTTTAATCGCATTTATATAAATATAGTAATCATTCAATGCAATACCAATATTAGTCTGGACTTTGCGACAAAAACAGCAGAAATATTTCACTTCCGGATACCAGTCTGAAATTTGGTACAGAGCTTATGTACATATATAAGAACAAAAAACCGCCGGGAGACACTTGATTAGGGATCATGAACTCCCGTGATGACGTCATCAAGATGGCTGCTTTTACAGGTAAATACTTTCGTTTAATTGCTTAAAACTCCATCATAGATTAAAATATTGCAAAATTCAAATGCATCATCTGAAAGCTCTTTGAAAGAGCTATTTAGAAAGATTTAATTTCTCTTTCTGAGGTCAAGGTCCCACCTGTAATGACGTCATCAAAATGGCCGCTTTTACAGGTAAAAACGTTTGTTTAACTCCCCCTAAAACTCCATCATAGATTTAAATATTTCAATACTCAACTATTTCATCTGAAAGCGCTTTAAAAGATCTATTTAGAAAATATTTAATTTTTCTTACTGAGGTCAAGGGCCCACCTGTGATGACGTCATCAAAATGGCCGCTTTTACAGCTAAATACGTTCGTTTAACTGCTTAAAACTCCATCATAGATTGAAATATTGCAAAACTGAAATATATCATCCGAAAGCGTTTAAAAGAGCTATTTTATAGTGCTTGGTTTTATTTTCTAAGACAAATAGTTGAAAAGTTATAACAATTTTAAATTGAAAATGTATAAAAAAGACAATTTCTTTGTTTTGAAATGACTTTAAGGTAAAAATTTCGCTGTGATGCATGCATTATAAAAAAAAAATCTTTCCAATTTTATTACATTTAAGAATAAATTAGTAGAACTATGTACTATTATTCGGTAGTTTATGTAGATATTGAATGTAACAGATGTTGCAATGCAGAAACAAGCAGAGCCAGAGCTCCTAAAGAAGCTGAAATGTAACTAATAATATCGTCATCAATAATTGTGTCAAAAATGCTTGCATTTAAATTATATAAAAGAAATTCGGAGAAAATACACGTTTTAATACAAAAAAACTAACTCTGTTACAAGGAAAACTGTTACATTCAGTATTTACATAAAATACCGATAAATAGCACGTAGTTCTACTAACTTATTCTTAAATGCAATAAAATTGGAAAGATTTTTTGCATGCATCATAGCGAAATTTTTACATCAAAGTCGAAAAATGCAAAGAAATTGTCTTTTTTTTTATAAATTTTCAATTTAAAATTGTTATAACTTTTTAACTATTTGTCTTAGAAAATAAAACCAAGCACTTTTAAATAGCTCTTTTAAACCGCTTTCGGGTGATATATTTCAGTTTTGCAATATTTAAATCTATGATGGAGTTTTAAACAGTTACACGAGCGCATTTACCTGTAAAAGCGGCCATTTTGATGACGTCATCACAGCGGGGCCCTTGACCTCAAAAAGAAAAATTAAATCTTTCTAAATAGATCTTTTAAAGCGCTTTCAGATGATATAGTTGAGTTTTGAAATATTTAAATCTATGATGGAGTTTTAGGGGGAGTTAAACAAACGTATTTACCTGTAAAAGCGGTCATTTTGATGACGTCATTACAGATGGGACCTTGACCTCAGTAAGAAAAATTAAATACTTTGTAAATAGATCTTTTAAAGCGCTTTCAAATGATATAGTTGAGTTTTGAAATATTTAAATCTATGATGGAGTTTTCGGGGGAGTTAAACAAACGTATTTACCTGTAAAAGCGGCCAATTTGATGACGTCGTTACAGGTGGGACCTTGACCTCAGAAAGAAAAATTAAATCTTTTTAAATAGATCTTTTAAAGCGTTTTCTGATTATATAGTTGAGTTTTGAAATATTTAAATCCATGATGGAGTTTTAGGGGGAGTTAACAAACGTAGTTACCTGTTAAAGCGGCCAATTTGATGACGTCATTACAGGTGAGACCTTTAGCTCAGAAAGAAAAATTAAATCTTTCTAAATAGCCCTTTTAAAGAGCTTTCAGATGATATATTTGAGTTTTGAAATATTTGAATCTATGATGGAGTTTTAAGCAGTTAAACGAACGTATTTACCTGTAAAAGCGGCCATTTTGATGACGTCATTACCGAATGAGCTTGACCTCCAATCAAGTGTCTCCCGGCGTTTTTTTGTCCTCCTATGTGAATATAAGCCCCACATAAAATTTCAGACTGGTTTATGGAAGTAAAATATTTTTGCACAAACTCCACGGACTATATCCTACGTTTGTTTGCTTAATTTTGTGGAGTTTAGAAGAAATAGATTTGGCTTCACGTACACTGCATGTCGCTGCAGGAGGGGGGGGGGGGTTTAAATTATTTTCTTTAATTTGCTTATTATTATTTTTTATTTATTTATTTATTTATTTGTTGCGTGTGGGTATGTGATTGGAATGTCTGGAAGGGAAAAAAAGCGATTATAGTCTGCGCATAATTCGAGCTTTTAAAAAAGTAGTAATGTAAAAAAAAAATAATAGTTATAATTTTAATAAATAAGTAACATTAAAAAAATAAATAATATATTAAAAAAATAAATAATATTAAAAAAAAAGTACAAAAATAAAATAAAAAGCACAAAGGGGTACAAAGAAAATTTTTGGGGGAGAATTTGCGCTATTGAGCTTGGGGGGGGGGGGGGGCACCTCTGTGTTACTGCTTATTTTACCAAAAAAAAAAACTTCACCGGTTAAGAGTCAAACCAGCTTCAAAGAGCTCGTTTTTTTTTACTATAGTTTAGGGAAACTTTGAAACACATCAAAAAAATGAATTCAAAACGTCAAAATCGTGTGACGTTTTTTCTACTAATTTCTTGAAGCATACATCTTACAAGACTGTTTTTGAAAAGTACACAATTTCTGTCGGCAGTATTGGAACTAAGCGGAAAAAACACGTTATCCCTTTTAGGTATAAAAATATGTGGAAAAAATATCTGTCATAAAAGTTTAACGTGTATTTTATAAATTATTGAGCATCAAAACTAATTAGAAATGATATTTCTGCCATGTTTTTAAAACATCAGAATCGTAGTACTAGCAAAAAACAAAAATATAGTATAGTTCAATAAAACTTTTTTTTTTGGAAAAAAATCTCAAATTAAATACATCTGCATTCATATTGTCTTGCATCTACTGACAGGTTGTTTTACAGCGGTTGATGTTTGTTTTAATTGAAGATTAAATGTAAGTTAAGTTATTAAATATTTCTGAGTTTAATATTAAATGAATCCAATTTTGGAATGTAATGAAAATAACTCGAAATTTTAGAAAAACTTACTTTCTATTGATTTAAAATCTAAAATTTAATGTTCGTTACTATGAGAATTAAGGCGCTGATTTACTAGGAGCTAAGTGAACTGAAATTCACTCCAGTAAACAGATCATGCAAAATAAATGAATACCAAGTATCTAAAAAACAATAGCTTATGTTTACAATTGAATGGCTTGGAGAATGAAGAGGTTAAGTTTCATTTTAAAAAATGAACACTCTCTACAATGGTAAGTAATGGATTTATGACAAAGAAAGAAGAAAACAAAACAATTTTACATAAAATTAGCACATACCTTGAAGAGGACGTTTGGAACTCCATCAAAACGCGAACATTTTGAAGCGTCGCCACACCGAGTTTCAAAAGCTTGATACAAGCAGCTGAACGAATAATACGGTTAAACTAGTGTAGTCAAAGTATCAAAATGAACTAATAGCCCACTTTTAAAACGTAAAGTCAATCGGTAAATTCGCAAAATATTGGTAAAAACAAAATAAGTGACCTAATCACTATTTCACTCTCATCATCTAATAAACATGATGGCTTCCTGTAAGTCAACTACCTTCAGTTCACACCATATTAAATTAAAAAATACGAGGTAAATGGCAACACTTAAAAATAACGATAAACAATGACTTACTTCAATCAGTACTATATGCTTTAATATAAAAAGGGACAAAAAGATATATTCACGAAGCACATACTATACGGTTAAAACTCCAAGATGCAAAAAATTCAGCATAGTTTTTAAAATTTTTTGTTTAGAAGCTAATCAGCTTCTTATAGGGGCCTCGGTGACTCAGTGTGGTTGCGGGTCATTCTCGTAATCCTCAGGTCCCGGGTTCAATTCTCGCCCTCGCCTTGGTTTTAACCTTCCCCTTAGTGCAGTAAAATTCTGTCCAACACTATGTGTCTGTCTTGTATTGTCTGTTAATGGTAAAACCTTTCCTGAACTGCGTGTCAAACGCCTTGCCTTTGGACAGAAAAGATTCTTCAATACACATGAAGAACACCCAAAGCAAAGTGGGAATTGAACCCACGGCCTCTTACTTAGAAAACGTTACTTGTATACCACAAAGGTACGGAGGTCCAACTCCGCATAGTTGATAACCAGTATTCCGAAAAAATTACTTACATTAAGGAATATTCGCTTGATCAATTTGAAGACGACTGCAAATTGTTCGTCTCGTGTCTTTTATGAATGATCAAAGCAACAATTTTAGGTTCAGTTTGATTCAGTTTAGTTGAGTCACGGCTCTCTTTATTATATACAACGCAAGAAGAAAAGATTTGCACGTCAAAGAGGAAGAAACTACTTCTAAAGCGAAGGCGGCGATCGAACACATGCAACACGCTACACAGCATTACGCGCAGGCATCTGTCAGAACCAGTGCTTTTGACCTCTCGGACACGATTCTCCTCCACAAATTTTGTAACACATTATATTCATATGAGATTTTTTAATGCAGCATGCTCTAAGGTGAGACATCTGATAGGAGCAATTCTTGTAGTTGTGTATTGCTAAGTAACACAATTAAAGTAATATTTATTTTTTTTAAATGTTTTTCGCCGAATAATCAGAAAAAAAATAAAAATTATTTTTATTTAGCAAAGAACGTAGCACTTGTGTAAATTATATAGTTCATTAGCAAACATATTTTCAATCCAACATTTAAAAAAAAAATCAATTAAATAAATAAATAAATAAATAAAATCTAATAATATAATTTTACGAAAGAAATTCAGCCCTAACTGAGTGTGTGTGAACACAGAGTGAAAAGCCTTTTTTTAGCTCTGTTCAGGAGCTCTGAACATTTCACGAGAGCAAAATATATGGTTTAGCAATAGTTTCCTACATTGCTTACATTTGTCAACTTGAAAATTGCACAACAAATCCTGACTTTTAAATAGATGTGTTTAAATAAAATGAATGGATGTTTTAAAGAAGTTTCTAAGTTTTAGGCCTTGTGCGAGCGACCTAAATATAATGGGAAATAAACTAATAAACATACTTTTTTATGTCTTGTGTGAGTCTATGGGGGCAATCGTTTATCAACATAAAATTTTGAATTTCCAAAAGAAAAAGATGTTTTTGATAAGATAATACATATCTGCATACATATATATATTTACTTGCTTAGCATTTGCACAAAAACCAAAAATTTCTCTTACATCTTTTGCAAAACTAATTTGTGTTACGTCGTCTATATTTTATACTAGGTTAAAGTTAAAATTTAATTTTTTGATTAATCAAGAAGATTACTTATTGAGCTTAGACTTTAATAGCTTTTCTTCTTAATATGACTTTTCTTAACGGCATTATTTTGTCTAATGCGAACATTTTTTGCTGCATGCTTAATCTTTTGTAGATTTTTTCATGCATTATGGTATAACTTTTAAAATACTGCAATTTATGACTGCTCTTTTTGTATAATCTGTGTGGGGAAGCAAAATATAAAATAAAATATAGACTAAAATGAATTCAAAATTAAAAGTTTGGAAGCAAATTGTGTTAGCGCATCTTTTAAAATAATCTTATGAAGGTAAAATCTTACCGACTTTCCGCTTCATCTGGGCGCTTGCAATCGTATCGCTGTTGTGAAGAGAATATTCGAAAAGAGAAATCATTTTTTATAAAATATTATATTAGAATTAACTATTTACAATTCGAATATTTACATCTCAAACTGCAACAAAATCAATTCAGAATGTTCCATCAAAAATCAACTGTGTCTGTTCGTTCCATCAATTTTTATTATTTTTATCTCATTCTTCACTTCACTTCAGTTCAGTTCATTTCATTCAAACCAAGAAAAGGCTAAAATTAATCTGCAGACGATCGGAAGCTCAGTTGCCAGAGTAATCAATAATTATAGAGAGTAGAAATTAAAAAAAAAAAAGAAACTTTCGGAAAAAAAAAATGCTATTATAATTTTTATTTTTCAGAGTATATGTTAAAATTGCAAATACTCTCTGACTGGTATAAGAACTCTTTTCCGTAGTCTCAGTTTAAAAATAAATTTTGTGCCTAGAAACACCTTCTGTTAATTTCGTGATAATGGTCCCAAGTAACATACGTTACGTTTATACTTTTCACAAACGTTTTAGGCAGGAATCCAACTGAAACAGGCGATCGCAAATTACAATCGATACTGGAAATGAATTACATTAGAACGTTTCTTGATAAAAACATCGTGATGTTAGCGTGACGTTTGCCTATGAAAAACGAGATAG